>JAKCPB010001037.1:0-129459 GCA_021442155.1 Cymbidium sinense
TAGGTTTTAGGTGTTTATTTTATTTTTATTTTTAGCTTTTATTTTATAGTTTATGTTGAGGTTTATTTTTTGTTTATTTAATTTAATTTCATTTAGGGTTTAGGTTTAGTTTATTTTAGGTTTTATTTATTTTAATTAGAGTCTAAAGGTTTTCTTTTAAGTAGATCTAAAACTGAATATATAGAGTGTAATTTTAGTTGTAGATGTTTTAGTGGTAGTGTTGTGACATTAAGTGAACAAGTCATTAATAAGAGTGAGCGATTCAGATATTTAGGCTCTATTAATTAAAATGATGGTGAAATAGATGGAGATGTTATTAGTAGAATTCAAGTTGGATGGTTGAAGTGGAGGAAGGCATCTGGCCTGTTGTGTGATAGAAAAGTTCCACTTAAACTTAAGGGAAAATTTTATAAGATGGTGGTAAGACTTGCAATGACTTATGGTGCAGAATGTTGGCCAATAAAGAGAAGCATAAGACTAAGTTAAGTTACGAGATGAGGATGCTAAGGTGGATGAGTGCTTTACTCTTAAAGATAAAATGTGAAATGAGTATGTTAGGAAAGGTTGGTGTAGCTCTAGTGGCAAATAAGATTAGACAAAGTCACCTTAGATGGTTTGACCACATAAAGCGTTGGACGTCCGATGACTCGGTTAGGAGAGTAGATGCATTAGATTTTCCTTATGTTAAGAAAGGTAGAGGTAGACGTTAAAAGACTTGGTTAAGATGTATAAAAAATGACCTTAGTATACTTGAATTAAATGAGAATTCGACACATAATAGGACACAATGGAGATGAAGGATTCATGTAGCCGACCCACTTAGTGGGATAAAGGCTTGTTGTTGTTGTTGTTGTTTGTTGTTGTTTCGGTTTAAGTTTTGGTTTAGTTTTTTATTATATTTTATTTTATTTTATTTAGGTTTAGGTTTTATTTATTTATTTGATTATTAATTTTTATTTAGTTTAGGTTTAGGTTCTTAGGTTTTTAGGTTTTTAGGTTTTTAGGGTTTAGGGTTTTGGGGTTTGGGTTTTGGGTTTAGGGTTTAGGGTTTGTTGACCTCATAATTGGATGAGGTTAATTTAGAAATTGGGAGATCTTAATCTCAAATAGGATTCTCCAAATTCAATTCTTCGGACACTATGCTTAGTGACCTAGGGGAATTCACATTGGGTTGGATCTAACCTAATTATCCTAGGTAGGATCAACTCAAGCATCCAAATTCAAAATCAATTAATCAAATCAGCAATCAATAATCATCAATCCAAGATGATTAAAAGTTAAATTACATTTAATTTCAAAAATACCCTTGAGTTGATTTTGAATTGGATCAAGGTAAAACCAATGCACTTGATTTGGACTCAAACTCCAACCCAAATCAAATGTACTCTAAATGAAAACTCAAAATGAGCAGCACACATTAGTCTAAGGCTATGTGATGCCATAATCTAAAATAAAATAAAATAAACTAAAATAAACTAAAATAAATAGAAAATAAACTAAATAAACCAAAATAAAAATAAAAATTAAAATAAACTAAAATGAATAATAAATAAATAAAAAAACCTAAATAAATCTAAACTTATTGGTTTACTTCACTTTTTTAAAAAATAAACCCTAAACCCTAAACCATAAATCCTAAATCCTAAACACTAAACCTTAAACTATAAAACTAACCCTAAACCTTCAACCCTAAACCTAAACCACTAAACCCTAAAACCAGCCAGTAAAACCCTAAACTAACACCCCAAACTCACTCCTAAAACTTAAACCACCTTAAAACCAACCCTAAACCCTACAAACCCTAACTCTAAACTAAATCTAAACCCTAAAACCACTAAACCTTAAAAATCCTAAACCCAACCCAACAAACCTTCCCTAACCCCACCTTAAAACCCTAAACCCTAAACCCTAAAATCATAAACCCTAAAACCCTAAACTCTAAACCTTAAACCATAAACCCTAAAAGCTTAAACCTAACTAAATGAAACCTAAAAGTAAAATAAATAAAGAAAATAAAATAAAAACCTAAACTACAACCTAAACCTAAACCTAAAATTAAAATTAAATTAAAAACTAAAAATAAACTAAAATATAATAAGTAAAAACTTAGACTAAACAAAAATAATAATATAAACCTAGGAATAATAAACCTAAATATAATAAAACTAAACATAAAATAAAAAATAAAATAAACCTAAAATAAATAAATTAAATAAAAAAACTAAATAAAAGCCTAAACTTAAAATTAAACCTAAAATAAATAAATAATAAAACCCAAACCCTAAACTAAAAATAAAAATTAAACCTAAAATAAAAAAAAATAAACCTATATCTAAACTAAAATAAACTAAACTAAACTAAATAAAACCTAAACATAAACCTAAAATAAACTAAACCTAAACAAAATTAAATAAAATAAACTAAAAATAAACCTAAACATAAACTAAAATAAAGCTAAAATAAAATAAAAATAAAAAAACCTAAAAAAAAATAAAATAAAATCCTAAACCTAAAACTAAAAGTAAAAAAAAAACCGAAACCTAAAAAAATAAAAAATAAAAAACTAAACTAAAAAAGAATCCTAAACCAAAATACAAACAAAAAAATAAACAAAATAAAAGCCTTAAATCATCATAAAATAAATAAGCTAAACTAATAAAATCAAAATAAATCAAAATAAAAATAAAATAAACTAAAATTAAAAAATAAACTAAATAAACCTACTACTTTTTTAATTTAAAGAAATAAATAAATATAAATAAATAAATAAAATCCTAACCCTAAATCTAACCCTAAACTAACCCTAAACTTTAAACCAGCACCCTAAATCCTAAACAACCTACAACCCTAAAAACTAAACACAACCTTAAACCCAATACACTAAAAACCAAATAACTTATACCTAAACTAACTATAACCTAAAAATAAAATGAAAAAACCTAAACCTAAATAAAATAAAATAAAATAAAAACCTAATCCTAAAAACAAACCGAAAAAATATGATAAAATAAAAAATAAAAACTAAACTAAATTAAAATAAATAAAAACCTAAACTAAACCTAAAAAAATAAATAAAGCTAAAAATAAAACCTAAATAAAATAAAATTGAATACCAAACCTAAAAAAATAAACCTAAAAATAAATAAAAACAAAACCTAAAAAATAAATAAAAACAAACCTAAACAAAAAAACCTAAAGCTAAAAAATAATAAAAAAAAAACCTCCTAAACTAAAATAAGCTAAATAAAAATAAATAAAAAGCTAAACCTAAACTAAATAAAAATAAATAAACCTAAGCCTAAACTAAAATTAAAACATAAATAAAATAAAAACCTAAAACCTAACCCGAAAAAAATAAAATAAAGACCTAAACCTAAAAATATAAAATAAAACCTAAACCTAGAAAAAATAAAACTAAATTAAGAAATAAACATAAACATAAACCTAAACCTAAAAATAAACTAAAATTAAAAAACTAAATAAATAAATAAATAAATAAACTAAATAAAATAAAAAAATAAATAAAGAATAAATAAACTAAAATAAATAAGAAATAAACTAAATAAATCTAAAACCTACTAATTTAAATTAAAACCCGGGACCCAAAACACTAAACCTAAATCCTAAATCCTAAACTCTAAACCCTAAACCTAAAATAACTTTAAACCCTAAACCCTAAACATACAAATAAACCCTAAACCCTAAACCCTAAAACCTAAACCTCCTAAACCCTAAACCCTGTTAACCATAAAACCCTGAAACCCTAAACCCAAAAAAATAAACCTTAAACCCCAAACCCTAAACCCTAAACACTAATCCCTAATCCTTAAACCCTAAAAACCTAGAGAAATAAAAACTTAAAATAAAGAAAAACCTAAACCTACATAAATTAAAAAAACAAAATAAAATAACAACCTAAACAAAAACCTAAAAATAAAAATAAAATAACTAATAAAAAAATTAAAATAAAATAAATAATAGACTAAACTAAACAAAAAAAAAATAAGATAAACCAAAGAATAAATAAACTTAAATAAAATAAAAACCAAATGCAAAATAAAAAAAATGGACCTAAAATAAAATAAAATAAAAACTAAATAAAAATCTAAACCTAAAAAATAAACCTAAAAATAAAACCTAAAAATAAAAAAAATCTTAAACCATAAACTTTACAAAAACCTAAACCTAAACTAAAATATACTAAACCAAATAAATAAAACCTAAACCTAACCTAAACTGAATAAAATTAAATAAACTAAAAAGTAAGCCTAAACCTAAACAAAAAAAAAACTTAAAAATAAACCTAAAATAAAAACCTAAAACCTAAACCTAAGAAAATAAAATCAAAACTTAAACCTAAACCTAAAAATAAAAAGTAAAACCTAATCCAAAAATAAAAAATAGAAATAAACTTAACTAAAAAATAAACCTAAACTTAAACCTAAAGCTAAAAAATAAACTAAAATAAAAAACCAAAACTAAATACAAAATAAAAAATAAACATAAATGAAAAATAAAATAATAAAAAAAATTAAAATAAGTAAAGAATAAACTCAATAAAATAAATAAACCTAAACTTGCCAATTTATTTAATTTAAAAAATAAAAATAAATAAAAACCCTAAACTGTAAAAATAAACTAAAAATAATGTAAACATACCGGTTTACCTAATTTAAAAAGAAACCTAAACAAAAACCTCAACCCTAAACCAAAATCCTAAATCCTCAACCCTAAACTCTAAAAATAAAAATAATAATAAATTTAAATAAAAAATAAAAAACCCAAACGCTAAACCCTAAACCCTAAACCTTGAAAACCCTTTACCCTAAAGCCTAAACCCTAAACCCTAAACCTAAAAAACCCTAAATACAAACACTAAATACGAAAACTAAAACTAAACTTAAAAGATAAAATAAAAATATAACTCAACTAAAAAATAAACCTAAACTTAAACATAAAAATTAAAAAATAAATTAACCTAAAAAAAACCTAAAATAAAAACCTAAAAAATAAACTAAAGTAAATAAAAATTAAAAAATTAACCTAAACAAAATAAAAAAAATAAACCCGTAAAGTAAATAAACTAAACTGTGGTTTACTTAATTTAAAAACCCTAAACCCTAAATCATAAACCCTAATAACCCTAAATCTGACCTAAACCTGCAACCTACCCTACCCTACCAAACCAAAACAAACCCTTAACCACCTAAACTAAAACCAAACCCAAACCCAGACTACCACTGACCTAAACTGACTAAACCCTACTGACCTGGACCCCAAAACTAAGCCTAAACTCAAAACCCTAAACCCCAAACCCCACCAAAACTTAAATCTAAACCACTAAGCCAAATCTGCTAAACCTTAATCCCTAATGTAAACTAAAAAATAACTAAAATAAACTGTGGGTTTGCTTAATTTAAAATAAACTAAACTAAACCTTTAAACTAAAAAACCCTAAACCTAAACACCTAAAACTTTAAACTTTGGACCCTAAAATAAAGAAAATAAAAATTTAAAATAAATAAAAACCCTAACTAATCTAAATCATTAACCCTAAACCTACAACCATAAACCTTAAACACTAAACCACTAAAACCCTAAACCCTGACCAAACCTGACCCTAAACCTAAACCCTCCCAAACACAGCCAAAACTAAACATACCCTAAACTCTAACCCTAAACCCTAAACCTCCCACCCTAAACCTTAAACCTAAACTAAACCTAAAAAAAAACCTAAACCTAAATATAAATCCTAAAATAAATAAATAAACGTCCTAAATAAAATAAAAATAAAATAAACTAAAACTAATAATAAAAATAAAAATAGAAATAAATAAAATAAAATAAAGAATAACCTAAAGTAAACTAAAAAAATAAATGTAAAATAATAAGTAAATGTAAAATAAATATAAATTATACCTAAAATAAAATAAAATAAAAACTAAATAAAAACGTAAACCTAAAAAATAAACCTAAAAATAAATAAAAATTAAACTAAACCCTAAAAAAAACCTGAACTAAAATAAAAAAATAAACCTAAAACTAAACTAAATATATAAAGCCTAAACCTAAATAAAATATATTAAACCTAAACCTAAACCTAATAAAATAAAATAAACTAAAATAAACCTAAATCTAAACTAAAAATAAAACCTAAAAATAAACCTAAAATAAAACCTCAATTCTAAACCTAAAAATAAAAATAAAACATAAACATAAATCTGAAATAAAAAAAATCAACAAAAAAAAATAAACATAAACATAAAAAACCTAAACCTACAAAAAAAAAAAAAAAAATAAACTAAAATAAATAAACCTAAAATAAATAAATAAAATATAAAATAAATAAAATAAAATATATAAATAATAAAAAATAAATAAATAAATAAATAAAATAAACACATGGTTTTAATATTTTTTAAAAAAATCCCTAAACCCTAAAACCAAATCCTGCCCCAAACCTAAAACTAAACTCTAAACAAAACCCTAAACTCTGGCTAAACCTAACCTAACTACCAATCTAAACCCCAACCACTAAATAAAACCTCTAAAACTGAAATCTAAAATAAAATAAAACTGGCCAACCACAAACCTATCTAAACTAAGCACCAAATACCCTTCTTAAACCCTAAAAAACCACAAAACCAGCCAAACCTAAAACCTGACCTGACCACAAAACTAAACCCCAAAACTAAATCCAAACCTAAATCCATAAATCAAATCCAAATCTAAAACTAAATAAACTGAGCCTCTGGTTTCTAATAAAACCCCAAATCCTAAATCTGACTTTAAATTAACCTGACACCAATCACAAGACCCAAACAAAACCTAAAACCAGAAACCAAACCCTCAACCTTAAATTAAAGGCCCTAGGCCCTAAACCTGCAACCACAGGTCTAAAATGAAACCCTAAACCCTAAACCAAAACCCAGGCCTTAAATCCTGATAAAAACCTAAAAACCTAAAAACCTAAACATAAACTAAATAAAACTTAAAAACAAAATAAATAAATAAACCTAAACCTAAATAAAATAAAGAAATAAAATAAAATAAAAGCTAAACTTAAACCTAAAAATAAAATAAAATATAAAATATAATTTAAAAAAAACTAAAATTGAAACTAAACTAAAAAATAAAATAAACCTAAGAATAAAACTCTTAATAAAAAATGTAAAATAAAAATAGAAGAAACCTAAAATAAAATAAAATAAAAAAACTAAATAAAACCTAAACCTAAATATAAACCTAAAATTAAAACCTAAAATAAATAAAATAAAACCTAAACCCAAACTAAAAGAACCTAAACCTAAAATTAAAATAAAATAAACAAAATAAAATAAACCTAAACCTAAACTAAAATAAACTAAACTAAAATAAATGAAAACTAAACTTGAAATAAACTAAAACTAAACCTAAACCTAAACTAAATTAAATAAAATAAACTAAAAATAAACTCAGCCTAAACTAAAAAATAAAACCAAAAATAAACCTAAAATAAACACCTAAAACCTAAACCTAATAAATTAAAATAAAAATGTAAACCTAAACCTAAAAATAAAAAAATTAGCATAAACCTAAAAAATAAAATAAGAATAAAATTCAACTAAAAAATAAAGCTAAACCAAAAAAATAAACTAAAATAAGAAACTTTAACTAAAATAAATAAACCTAAAATAATAAACTAAACTAAATAAAAAAAATAAACATAAATATAAATAAAATAAACTAAATTAAATAAAAACTAAACCAAATAAATAAAATAAACTTAAACCTGTCACTTTACACTAATTTTTTTTTTTAAAAAACCTTAAACCCTAAACCCTAAACCCTAAATCCTAAACCCTAATCCCTAAAAAACCTTAAACCCTAAACCCTAAACCCTAAACCCTAAACCATAATCCTAAACCCTAAACCCTAAAATCATAAACCTTAAAAACAACCCTAAATCATAAACCCACCCCAAACCTAAACCTAACCCAAACCCTAAACCACAAACCTAAACCCCAAAACTAAATCAAACCTAATTAACTAAATAAATTAAAAAACAAACCTAAACCTTAAGAATGGGAAGATCCTTGACGGCAAGAATATCACCGTCAAACTGGCTTAGTCTAGATTTAGCGATGGAGGTGAAAGTGGAGGTGGCGATAATCGCAGTGGTGGTGGGGGAACTGGAGGTGTTGGTGGATTTGGAGGTGGTGGTCAGAGCAGTGGTAGTTATGGAGGTGGTAGGAGCGCGAAGGTTACAAAGAATGGTGGTGGCAGAGGGAAAGATCGGGGATATGATGGTGGATCTCGCTACTCGAGAGGCCGGGGTGGTTTTGATGTGAAATGAAGAAAATGAAAAATGGCCGATACAATGTGCTGCTTATGGAACTATGTCTTTATAGTAAAGATGGATCTAGTTATCTAGGGTCTTCAATTTGCTCTATGCATGCTCATTTTTCATCTATGTCATCACATGTGTCTTAGAGAACTTGGTGTGTTACTTGGTTGATGAAATCAAAAAGAAGAAATGTTGAATATGAATTTATTCTCTATTAAAAAAAAACCCAAACTAAACCTAAACCCTAAACCTAAACCCTACACCCTAAAACCCTAAACCCTACAAAACCCTAAACACTAAAACCCCTAAACACAAAAACCTAAACCCTAAACCCAAACCCTAAACCCTACACCATAAACCTTAAACCTAAATCCCACCCTCAAGTAACCCTAAACCCTAAACCTAAACCAAAACACTAAAAAAAACTAAAAAAAATAAAACCTAAAATAAAATAAATAAAACAACCTAAATGAAAATAAAATAAAAAACAAAATAAAATATAAACCTAAATAAAAACCTAGACATAAACTAAAATAAAAGATAAACTAAACTAAAATAAAATAAATTCAAACCTAAACTAAATAAATAAAAACATAAATAAAATAAAAAATAAACCTAAAATAAAAATAAAATAAAAGAAAAATAAAAAAAACTAAATAAAACATAAACTTAAAATAAAACCTAAAATAAATAAAAATAAAACCTAAAATCAAACTTAAAATAAAAAACCTAAAACCTAAATAAAAATAAAATAAAACCTAATAAACCTAAAATAAAAGAAATAAAACTAAACTTAAAAAAATAAAATAAAAATAAAACTAAACATAAACCTAAAGCTAAACCTAAACATATAAAAACTAAAATAAAAAAAACCAACTAAAATAAATAAACCAAAATCATTAAAAAAACAAATAAAAAAATAAATAAAATAAAAATAAAATAAATTAAAATAAATAAAATTAAACCTAAACGTCTTGGTTTAAATTTTAAAAAAAATAAAAAAACTAAAAATTATAAATTAAAAGAAAAACTACAATACACCCTCTAAACCACCAAAACTACCTACTACCTGACCTAAACAGGCCTGACCTAAACCTAACCACAGGCCCTAAACCCTAACCTACCCTAAAGGCCCTACCTACCCTAAAGGCCTCTAAAACCTAAACCTAAACTGAGCCTGAGCCCTAACCCTGAAACCCTGAGCTCCAATAGACTAAACCCTAAAACCTAAACTGAAACCCTAAACCTGAGAGCCACAAAACCTAAACTAGCTAAAAATAAAACCTAAAATAAATTAAATAAAAACTTAAACCTAAATAAAATAAAACTTAAACTAAAACCTACATAAACCTAAATCTACATCTACAAATAAAATAAAATGAAGTAAAATAAAATAAATAAAACCTAAAACTAAATAAACTTAAAATAAAACCTAAATAAAATAAAACTAAGCGTAAAATAAAATAAAATAAACTTAAAATAAAATAAAATAAAACTAATTAAAACTAAACTTAAAAATAAACATAAAAATGAATAAAAAATAAAACCTAAACCCTAAACTAAGGAAAAAGCTAAACCTAAAATAAACAAAATAAAATAAAATAAACTAAAATAAAGAAAAGATTAACATAAACCTAAAATTAACTAAACCTAAACCCTAAACTACATAAAATAAAATAAACTAAAAATAAACCTAAACGTAAACTAAAAAAAACCTAAAATAAAAACCTAAAACCTAAACCTAAAAAAACAAAATAAAACCTAAACCTAAACCTAAAAATAAAAAAAACCAAAACCTAAAAAATAATATAAAAATAAAACTAAACTAAAAAATAAACATAAACCTAAACCTAAAAAAAAACAAAAATAAAAAAGCTAAACTAAAATAAACAAACCTAAAATAAATAAACCAAAATAAATAAAAATAAAAAATAAACTTAAATAATAATAAAAATAAAATAAACTAAAATAAAGAAAAATAAATAAACTAAATATAAATAAAGCTAAATCTTGGTTTACATAATTTAAAAAAAAAACCTTAATCCCAAAAGCTAAACCCAAACCCTAAACCCTAAACTAACCCTAAACCCCAAATCACAAAACTAAAATAAAGCTAAACACTAAACCCTAAACCCTAAACCCTAAACCCTAAAAACTAAAACCTGAAATCTTATAGCCCTAAACCCAAAACCCTAAACCCTAAACCTAAAAAAACTAAAAACCTAAAAACCTAAAGTTAAACTAAATATAACTTAATAATTAGATAAATATAAATACCTAAACCAAATTAAAATAGGAAAATAAAATAAAATAAAATCCTAAACCTGAAAATAAAATAAAAATAAATTAAAATAAAATAAATAAAACCCTAAACTAAATTTTAAAAATAAAGTAAACCTAATAAAAACTAAAATAAAAATAAAATAAAAATAAAATAAAACTAAATAAAATCCTAAAATAAAATAAACTTTAAAATAAATAAAATAAAATCTATAGCCTAAACTAAAAAAAGCTAAACCTAAAATAAAATAAAATAAAAAGAAAATAAAATAAACCTAATCCTAGAATAAACTAAAACAAATAAAATAAACTTAAACCTAAACCTAAAATAAACTAAACTAAATAAATAAAATAAAATAAAATAAACTAAAAAAACCTAAACTAAAAAAATAAAACTTAAAATAAACCTAAAATAAATACCTAAACCTAAATAGAAAATAAAATAAACCTAAAAAAAAATAAAATAAAACCTAAACTAAGAAATTAAATAAAAGTAAACTCAACTAAAAAAACCTAAACCTAAATAAACTAAAATAAAAACTAAACTAAAATATAAACATAAATAAATAAACTAAAGTAAATAAAAAAAAATAAAATAATAATCAAATAAAAATAAAATAAACCAATAAATAAAATAAACTAAATAAACTAAACTGGGTTTGCTTAATTTAAACCCTAAACCAAATCCACAAACCCCAAACCTAGGCTCAAAAACACAATACAAACCCTGATGACCTAATCACAACCTAAATCTAATAACCACTAAACCCCACAAACCCTAAACCTAAATTCTAAACCACTAAAAACAAAACCTAAACCACCAAACTAAACCTAAACCACTAAACCACCTAAAACCCTAAACCAAAATAAACCCTAAACCCTAAACCTAAAACTAAACCTTAAAACTCACCTGACCCTATGCCACAAACCCTAAACCTAAAACTATAAAGCATAAACCTGACCCTAAACCCTAAACCCTAAACCTAACCAAACCAAACCCAAAAACCCCAAAACCTAATCCTAAAGTAACTAAATAAATTAAAATATAAGCCTAAATCATAAAACCTAAAAAAATCTAAACCTAAATGTAAATAAGAATGGGAAACGATGGTAGGAACATCATCCAACCGTGCTCAGATCTGGCGGTGGAAGCGTGGTGGTGATTATCTCGTGGTGGGGGATCTGGTGGATATGGAGGTGGTGGTGGGAGTGTGGTTAAGGCGAGAGAGTGATGGAGGTTAGTGGTGGTGGCGGAGGAGATAGGATATGATGGTGGATCTAATCGAGGCGTGGGGAGGGGTTATGATGGGAATTAGAAAGCGAAGAACAATCGATCGGCTTATGGAACTGTCTTTTCTAGTAGAGATACTATTTTGATTTGCTCTATCCTCATTTTTGAACTATGTCTGTGTCTTAGAAAAAATTGGGGTCTTTACTATTGATGAAATCGAAAGAAATGTTGAATATGAATTTGTTCTCTAAAAAAAACTTAAACAACAAAACACAAACCTAAACCTAAACCTAAAACTAAACCCTAAACCCTAAACCCTAAACCCTAAAAACTAAAACCTAAAGCCTAAACTAAATAGAATGTAAAATAAAATAAAAAACCTAAACCAAAATAAAATAAAAAAAGTAAATCAAAGTAAAACATAAACTAAAACCTAAACACACTAAAAAAGAAAATAAATAAAAAATAAACTAAAATTAAATAAATAAACTAAAATAAAAAAAATAAAATAAAACTAAACCTATAATAAAATAAAATAAACCTAAAATTAAATAAAATAAAAACTAAAAAAACCTAAAACATAAAAAATAAAACCTAAAATAAATAAAAATAAAAAATAAAACTAAAAAAAAAACTTAAATAAAATAAAAAATAAAAAATAAATTAAAAAACTAAAAAAAAAACAAAAAAATAAACTAAACTAAACTAAAAAATAAAATAAATAAAAAATAAACTAAAATAAACTAAAAAATAAAATAAATAATAAACTTAAAAACTTAAAACCTAAACCTAAAAAATTAAAAAAAAAAAATTTAAACCTAAAAAATAAAAAAATAAACCTAAACTAAATGAAATAAAATAAAATCAACTAAAATAAACTTAAACTAAAAATTAATTAAAATAAAAAGGTAAACTAAATAAATAAACCTAAAATAAATAAAATTAAAATAAAAAAATAAACCTAAATAAAATAAAAAAATAAAATAAACTAAAATAAATAAAAAATAAACTAAATAAATCAAAACATAATGGTTTTTATTTTTTTTCTTAAAAAAACTAAAACTAAACCTAAACCTAAATCCTAAACCCTCAACCATAAATCATAAACCCTAACACCCTAAACCCTAAACCCTAAATCCTAAAGCTAAAACTAAACCCTAAACTTTAAACCCTAAACCCCAACCCTAAACCCTAAAATAACCATAAAATAATAAAAACAAAACCCTTCCTAAACTTAAACTAAATAAACCTAATAATAAGATAAATAAAAATATAAAATAAATATAATAAAAAGAAAATAAAATAAAATCTAAACCTAAAATAAAATAAAATAAATATAAAATAAAAGAAAATAAAATAAAATAAAACTAAACTAAATTAAAATAAAGTAAACCTAATGAAAAACTAAATAAAATAAAACTAGATGTAAAATAAAAATAAAATAAAAAAAATAAAATAAAATAAAATGAAATAAAACCTAAACCTAAAAATAAACCTAAAATAAACATAAAAGTTTAAAAAAAACCTAAAAATAAACTAAAAATTAAAAAAAAATAAAATAAATAAAATAAAATAAAATAAACACCTAAACTAAAATAAACTAAACTAAAATAAATAAAACCTAAAAAAAATAAAATAAAATAATAAATAAAAAACCTAAACTAATAAATAAATAAAAAAAATAAAACCTAAACCCTAAAACTACAAACCTAAACCCTAATCACTAAACCCTAAACTAATAAATCAAAACTAAAAACTAAAAAAAATAAAATCTAAAATAAAATAAATAAATAAATAACAAAACTTAAACTAAAAAGAAAGTAAAAAAAATAAAAACTAAACTAAAATAAAATAAATAAACTAAACTAATATAAAACTAAATAAAATAAAACTAAACCTAAAATAAAAAAAATAAACCTAAAATAAAATAAAAAATAAAATAAACCTAAACTCAAAAAATAAACTTAAAATTAAGTAAAAATAAAACCTAAAACCAAAACACTAAACCTAAAATAAAAAAAATAAAATAAAATAAAATAAAATAAATAAAACCTAAAATAAAATAAACTAAACCTAAACATAAACCAAAACTAAATAAAAAATAAAATTAAAATAAACTTAAACCAATTATAAAATAAACCTAAAATACCTAAACCTAAAAATAAAATAAAACCTAAACCTAAACCAAAAAATAAAAAATAAAACGTAAAATAAAAAATGAAATAAAAATAAAACTCAACTAAAATAAAAAAAAACTAAAACTAAAATAAATAAACCCAAAATAAATAAACTAAATTAAATGAAAATAAAAATAAACCTAAAGTAAAAATAAAATAAACTAAAATAAATAAAATTAAACTAAATAAACCTAGCTTACTTAATTTAAAAAAAAACCCTAAACCCTAAAACTAAACAAACAAATCCTAAACTCTAAACCCTAAACCCTAAAACCAAACCCTAAACCCTAAACCAAAACCCTAAATCCTAAACCACTAAACTAAACCTAACACTAAACCCTAAACCCTAAACTAAACCCTAAACCCTAAAACCCTAACCAAAAACTAACCATACTAAAAAACCTAAAACCTCATAAACTAAATAAAACATAATAATAGTTAAATAAAATACCTAAACCTAAATAATAAAATAAATAAAATAAAATAAAACCTAAACCTACAAATAAAATAAAATAAAAATAAAATAAAATAAAAAAAATAAATGAAAAGCTAAACTAAATTAAAAATAAAGTAAACTAAGAATATAAAACCTAAATAAAATAAAACTAATCAAAACAAAAATAAAATAAACCAAAATAAAATAAAGAAATTAAATAAAACCTAAACCTAAAAATAAAAAACTAAACCTAAATTAAAATAAATAAACTAAACCTAAATTAATATTAAAATAAACTATAAACCTAAACCTACTAAAAATAAAACCTAAACCTAAACATAAAGAATAAAAAAAAAAAACCTAACACTAAAATTAAAATAAAAAAAATCATTTAGAAAATAAACTAAACCTATAAAATAAACTAAAATAAACTAAACTAATAAAAATAAAAATAAATAAATAAAAAATAAAAATAAAATAAACTCAAATAAAAAATATAATAAAATAAACTAATTTTTTTAAAACCCCTACACAAATCCTAAAAAATAAAACCCTAAACCCAATCCCAACTAATAAACCCTAAATCTTAGACCTGACCCTAAACCTAAACCAAAACCCTAAACCCACTAAACCTAAACTCTCTAAACCTAAACCATAAACCTTAAACCCTAAACCCTAAACCCAATTATGAACCTTATCCCAAACCCTAAACCACAACCCCAAACCCTAAATAAACCTAAATCTAAAACCCTAAACCCTAAACCTAAACCTTAAACCCTAAATTACAAATCCTAAAACCTAAACCTAAACCCTAGAATATGCGAGCCTTGGGGTAGAACATCCATCCCAAAGTGTAGATTTGGTGGAGGCAAAGCGGCGATGATTATCTTTATGGAGGTGGGGGATCTAGAGGTGCTCGTGGATATGGAGGTGGTGCTCGGAGTAGTGGTGGTTATGGCGGTGGAAGGAGTGATGGAGGTTATAGCTGTGGTGGTGGCAGAGTGAGAGATCAGGGATATGATGATGGATCCTGCTACTTGAGTGGAGGTGGTGTTTCTGATGGGAACTAGAGAAATTGAAGAATGATCGATCCGATCTACTGCTTATGGAATTGTGTCTACATAGTAGAGACAGTTCTACGTTTCTAGGGATTTTGATTTGCTATACATGGTTTTTTTATCTATGTTCTTGTGTCTTAGAAAACTTGGGGTGTTCTTGATTGATGAAATTGAAAAGAAGAAATGTTGAATCTGAATTTATTCTCTAT
Organism: Cymbidium sinense; assembly: GCA_021442155.1. NCBI lineage: Eukaryota > Viridiplantae > Streptophyta > Magnoliopsida > Asparagales > Orchidaceae > Cymbidium > Cymbidium sinense. Next base: position 15,718 of record JAKCPB010001037.1, read on the forward strand.
TAAAAAAAAACCTTAAACCCTAAACTAAAACTTAAACCTAAAACTTAAAACCTAAACCCTAAACCCTAAACCCTAAACCCCAAACCCTAAACCCTAAACCCTAAACCCTAAACTAACCCTAAACCCTAAACCCAAAACCCTAAATCATAAATAGCTAAAAACATAAACTAAATAAAACCTAAAAATAAAATAAATAAATAACCTACACTAAAATAAAAAAAATAAAAAAAATAAAAATATAAACTAAAACTTAAACCTAAACCTAAACCAAAAAAGAAAATAAAATAAAACCAAAATTAAACAAAATAAATTAAACCTAAAAACTAAAATAAAAAATAATAATAAAATAAACTAAGCTATAAAAAAATAAAAAAAAATACATAAAATAAAAACCTAAAATTAAAACCTAAATAAAAATAAAAAATAAATAAAATATATAAACCTAAATGCTAATTAAAAAAAAACTAAAAAATCATAAACCTAAAACCTAAACCATAAACCCAATAAGAAACCCTAAACAATAAAATAAACCCTAAACTCTAAGCCTTAAACTAAACTATTAAACCCTAAACCCTAACCCAACCAAACCTAAAACTAAAAGCAACCCTAAACTCTAAAACCCTAAACCCTAAACCCTAAAAAACCCTAAACTTTAAAAACTTACCTAATCCCAACTCTAAAGTAACCCTAAACCTTGACACTAAACCCTAAACTAACCTAAAAACTATAATGGCAAAATAAGAACATCACCATCAAACTTAATAAATCTATGGAGGGAAGGTTGAAGGTTATCGTAGTGGTGGAGGGGGAACTGGAGGTGCTGCTGGATATGGAGGTGGTGGTCGGAGTAGTGGTGGTAATGGAGGCAGGAGGTGCGATAGAGGTTACAACCGTGGTGGTAGCAGATGGAGAGATAAGGGGTTTGGTGGCATCTACACTGTGAGGTGGTTCATTGGAATTGAGAAAGAATGACCAATCAATCCTACTTATAGAACTATGTCTTCACATTAGTGATAGTTCTACTCTAGGATTTTGATTTGCTCTATGGGTGCCCATTTTTTATCTATGTCATCTCTTGTGTCTTAGAAAACTTGGTGTGCTACTCGGTTGATGAAATCGAAAAGAAGAGATTTTGAATTTAAATTTGTTATTTGTTAAAAAAACCTTAAACCTTAAACCCTAAACCTTAAACTAAAACTTAAACCTTAAAACTAAACCCTAAACCCTAAACCCTAATACCTAAATCCTAAACCCTAAAAACCATAAACCCTAAACACTAAACCATAAATCCTAAACCCTTAACCCAAAACCCTAAACTCTAAACTAACCCTAAACCATAAACCCTAAACTAACCACAAACCTTAACCCTAAACCCTAAACTCTAAACTTGAATTCAGATGTCATTAGGAGTAGATCTAAAGAATGACCTAATCCTAACATAGTTATGGTAGTTAAAGAAATGTCTTCAAGAGACTTTCCCTTCACTATTAGAGATTTGAATACCCTAAACCCTAGCCCTAAATCATATTATAATACCATATATTATAGTATAATGTAGCATAATATATTTGAGCATGTAGTGACATGTTTTGGGATGTTATGAGATGTTTTAAAATGTTTTTGTATATTATGGTATTATGCCTTATAGTCTATATCAATATAAATCATAAAAATATTATTTTAATAAATCAGATGATGTAATTTATTAAATTTAAAGTGGGAATTAGGATGTAGTACCAAAGGTGTGCTACACCATTTGTAGTTTAAAAAGTAAGATTTTATGTTCAAAATAAATATTATTTGTTGTAGCATAGTATATCATCATAAATCATAATATATTATTATGTGTATTTTAAATTCTTTTAGTATTTTACAATCATGCAATGAAGCCTACACTAGCATTATTTATAAAAATGTTGATTTAGATTATAAAATGGTGGAATTTAGCCAAATTCATAATAGGTAAAGCATGGAATCATAATACATTGTTTCAATTTAAAATATATACTAACTCAAATATATAGTTTTTTTCTTGTTTAGACTAATTTTATGATTTTTATCTTAGGCAATCCCTTGTGATGTGATATGAAATATAATATAATAAAATATGTTATATTGTATTATAATATAGGATGCCATAACATAATGTAGCATCATGCATTATAACATACAACTGTGTATTACTACTTATTATTTAGCCTATTTTAGTTTATTATAGTATGATGTAGTAGAGTTTGTACTAGTATAATTCATAAAAATACTTATTTATACACGGAGATGATGGGATTTGGCCAAATTTAATGTAAGCATTAGGGAACATCATTAGGGTGTGCAATGGTGTGTCATTTAATCAAAAGAATGGAATTTTGCATCAAAATAAATGTTCATTTTCAACCAAATTTTAAATTTTTTGCTTAAAGTGATTCATTTTAAGGTGTAATGTAAGATAATATATTATATGAAAGCATATTAAAATATAATGTAACAATATAACATATATATATATATATATATATGTATATATATATATATATATATATATATATATATATATATATATATATACATATATATATATATGTATATATATATATATGTGGTGGTGTGCTAAATGTTATTGTTCATTTTAGTATGTTTATATTTTTATAATACATTTGGTCAAAACTCACAAAAATGTTAATTTGGGGTTGAGATGGAAGAATTTTGCCAAATACATGCACAAAAACACCAAAATTATGCTATTTTGCACCATTTCTAATAGAAAAATAACAATTTTTCATCCAAAATGAACATTATTCATATTTTGAGAAAATTTTGTTATTTGTTCCTTTTAAGTGATTATAATCGTGTAATGTTACACAATATATTATATTATAGCAAATTATAATATAACATCATATATATAATATAATATAGTGTGTTAATTCACACTATAAATATGTTTAGCATGATATTGTATAGTTAGTTTGAGCTTGCACAATGACAAATCATAAAATGTTGATTACAATGTTAAGATAATGTAATTTGAACAAATACATTATTAGGCTTTTGGTTGAAGTATTAAAGGTGTGCATAAGAGAAGAAATAAGATTTGATGAGAATTACATGTCAAGGACATGGAGGGAGATTCGCTAGGGAATCACACATGCATTGGATATGACATATGAGGGGTCTATGTCGAGGGCATAGAAGAAGAAAATCTATCGGGGATAAGGTTTAAATTTGATTTGATTATAATTATCGATTTGAGATGAATGAATGCAAGAAGATCTTCATGAACAAAGAATTAATAAATTTGATACCATGGATAAGAATTTATAATCCACCAAGGATTAAGATCGAATAAACTTTAATTTGTTTTATTTTAGTTGATGTGGAGGCATATCTACTAGAGATATGGGCTCGAGTTCACTAAGGATCGGGTGTATGAACCTTCCACTAGGAAAGTAGGTCCGGGCTATCCGCTACGGATTGAAATTTGAGTTTGACTTCATAGATTTTTTTGGGGATGTATCCACTAGGGATAAGAGTTTGGTTGGATTTCTTTGATTTAGACTCTACTAGGGGAGTTGGTTTAATTTGGCCCGCTAAGGAGGTTGGTTTTGAATTTGATTTATTTTCTTGACTTGTTTATATATTATTTGGGGCTCCACTAGGGAGAAGAGTATGATTTAACTCTATTAGTAAAAATCAAATTGGGTTTAATTTCATCTGAGTTCATGTATAGGCCCAGTCAGTGTATGATGGATCCACTAAGAAGGAGCTATATCAACCTTGACCTACCACAAGTTTACAAATCCAAAGGGATAGTCTATTGGCTATAGGGTAGAGGTAGCCAACCTAAGGGGTTGCCTTTCAATGTGCAATTACTGTGCTAGGAAGAAGGCGTAGTAGACTTACATCTTCTAAAGCGAGGAATAACTATTGGGGTGACCTGTTGGATGCACAATAAATTGATGCTGACCTAGGGCGACTATAGAGTGAATGCCGTTGTGAAGTTATGTTAACACAAAAGTAGTCAAGATTAATTTTACCTTAATTTTATGTGATTTGATATGGTTTGTTTGGTTTAGTTTGATTTCAAATTGAGGGCATAACCGCTGAAGATGTGAGCTTGGTCAAATTTGATAGATTTAATTTTTTGTACATGTCGGTGTGCGATGGACATATTGAGAAGGGGCTATATCAAACTTGTCCAATCTTAGATTTACAAATCAAAAAAGAAAAGTCTACTGGCCCTAGGGTAGAGCTAGCCAACCTAAGGGGTTGCCTTTAAGCATGCAACAGTTGTGCTAGGAAGAAGGTTTAGCAGACTTGGATCTTCTAAAGCAGGGAACAACCATTGGGGTGACCTATTGGTAGCATAATAAATCAAACCTGACTTAGGGGCAACTATTGAGTGGATGCCACTGGGGATTTATATCAAATCAAGAGTAGTCAGATGATTCCTATAAGGAGTTTTGCTGACACTGCACTAAAAAAAGGATACCTGCTTGGGAAAAGATACTGCTATAGGTGTCCTCCTAATCCACAAGTGAATGCATATTTTATTTATATTTTTGTGTGGACTCTATTGGTGTGCGAGGGACCACATTGAGAAAGGGCCATGTCGCCTTGACCTATCTTAGAGGGGAGAATCGCATCCATAGGATAGATTCTCCAACCACAGGGGTGGGTACTATGAAAGTGGAACTATCCAATCCGATAGTAACCTGGGTAGTGTGTAAATAGGATCACAAAGGATGTGATCCAAATATAGTGCCAATAGGGGAGGTGTTGTTAGGAGCGTTATGTTGAGCCCTGAAAAAGAAAGCCTATAGGTGTACAGTGGCCAACTCAAAGAGAAATCATAGAAAACTTACATCTGCCATGAGTGGTGTATCCTAAGGTGCGAGAACCAACCAACCTAAGGTGTATCTGTCAGCATAGTGAGAACAAAAGAACTTAAGGTGCCCGTCAGTGTGCAATGATCAATTTGGAAAGAAAGTGTGTAGGCTTACAACTTTCCAAGCTGAACTGATCATCGGGATAGTCTGCCGTCAGAGGGATAAGTGATATCTGACCTAGAGCGACTACTAAGGGCAGAGTCCCAATGAAGGACTTGACCCAGACTTAAAGCAATCAAGAGGGAAGGAGCTGCTAGGGTACTTATCCTAAACCTTAAATATACTCAACCCAGTCAGTGGATGAAGGTTAATCCAAGAAGAAAGCATAGTAGACTAACATCCTCTTAAATGAAGCCAACATGAGGTAGCTTACTGGCCACACAGTAAGGCCTACCAAACAAATAAGGTGCTCATCAGTGTGTAGTGGCCAAGTAAGGAAGGAAAGTGTAGGAGATTTACATCCTATGAAGCAAGAAGACCAATGGGGTGACACACTAGGGTAGCATGAGCCTACTAAGTGAGAGTCATTAGGGGCGTTATCTCAACTCAGAGTAGCCTGAGATAAAAGATATGTGTTTATTTTATATGTTTGTGTGTAATTTGTGTTTGTGTTGTGTCAATGAAGGATATGATGCTGCTCTGGTTCCTTACACCTACCCTAAACACACCATGGTGTATTCGTAAATAAGAATACTTTCAACATGGAAGAGACTGAATTCAAAATGGGATTTTCATTGATGATAATTTTTATGAAATATGATTTATAATATCTCTTTAAGTAGAGCCCATTGATTAGAAAAATTGGGCACTCTCCCTTATGATTAATAAGCTAATAAGATCCACCTTAGTAGGCCTTCTTTATGGAAAAAGGGCCTTCCCAAGTGGGTTCAAACTTACCTCCCATCTTATGATGAGAAATAATCGGCCTCTTTAGAACTAAAATAAGCCCTCCTACTTGAAAAGCTCTAGGATGTACCAACTTTTTGTGAGCTTGAATCATTTTAACTTTGCACAACTCGAGGTTTTGGCATGCCCGTAGGCGTCTCTCATCCAAACTCTTAAGCTCTTCAAACTGCAACTTGGCATTTTGCTCTATTGTGATCTTGCTACCCATAACTATCCTTAGTGATGGGAGTTGGACCTCTAATGTTAAAATAGCTTTGAACCCATACACAAAGGAGAAAGGAGTATACTGAGTTTGAGTTCTATATGTGGTGTGGTAGGCCAACAAGGCTTCAACTGACTGCTCATGCCACTATCGCTCGTTATTATTGAGTGTCTTCTTTAGTTTTTAAATGAGAGTTTTGTTGAAGGCTTCTACTAAGCTATTTACCCTTGGGTAGTTGATGATAGAATATCTCCAATCTATGATGTGTCTCCGGGAAAAGTTGTTGGTCTTGGTGGTCTTGAATGCAATACCATTATTAGATATAATTCATCGAGGCACTCTGAATATATATACGATATGGTTCCTAAAAAACTGAAGCACATGCTGAACTATGACTTTTCTGAGTGGAATCACCTTCGCCATTTGGAAAAGTAGTCGATACTAAGATGACGATGACCCTTGGAAGAAAGATGATCAATGGGACCACTATGTTACCCCAACCATGAGGCTAATGTAAGATGTAGAATGTTGGGTGTTTAGTGTAGGACCACACCGGGTATTTGACATTGGTGGCATTGCCTAGTTATATCCATGCAATCATTGATCATCTATGACCAATAATATCCTAGTCTCTTGATCTTGGCTTTCATCTTGGGATTGGATTGGCTTGGTAATCCACAGTGCTCGGTCATGATCTGGATTATGGGCGGGGAGGAGCAATAGAGGTTACGATCATTGGGTGGTGGTAGAGGGAGAGAAAGGGGATATGATGGTGGATCAGGCTCAGCGGCCATGATGGTCTGATGGTGCGGAGAAATGAAAAGAAACGTCGATCGATCTGCATATGGGCTGTGTTATCTGGTAGAGATGATTCTTGTTATCTAGGGTTTTGATTTTTCTATGCATGCTCAATTTTTTTATCTATATGTCACTTGTGTCTTAGAAAACTTGGTGTGTTACTTGGTTGATGAAATCAAAAGAATAAATGTTGAATATGAATTTCTTCTCTTTAAAAAAAACCAAAAACCTAAACTAAACCATATAAACCTAAAAACCCTAAACCCTAATCCCTAAAACCTAAACCTAAAGCCACAACCCACCTAAACCTACCTTAAACCTAAACCCTAAAACTCTAAACTCTACAACCACTAATGACTTTAAACCACACCAAACCACTAAACCTGACCATAAATAAACTAAACTGACCACTAAATAAGACCTAAAATAAAACAAATGAAAAACCTAAACCAAAGATAAAATAAAATAAAATAAAACATAAACTAAAACCTATACCTAAATAAGATAAAATAATAAACTAGGCTAAGATAAGATAAATAACCTAAACTACTAAATTAAAATTTAAATAAAGATAAAACTAGGCCTAAAATAAAATAAACCTAAAGATAAAATAAAGATATGGATTAAATAAAAGGCACCAAATAAACCTAAAATTAAACTTAAACTAAATAAAATAAACCTAAATCTTAAAAATAAACTTAAATAAAATAAAGAAACTGACCTACCTTAAACTTAACCTAAAGATAAAACTAGGCATCAACTAAACCTAAACTAAATAACATAAAGATTAAAAGTAAACTAAACCTAAATTAAAAATAAAATCTAAAATAAACCAAAATAAATACCAAAACCTAAACATAAAATAAAATAAAATATTTAAACTATGCTAAAATAAAAAATACTAAACCTAAAATAAGATAAAGAAATAAAATAACTAAAAATAAACCTAAAACCAAAGCTAAACATAAAATAAACTAAAATAAAAACTTAAACTAAAAGATAAATAAATTGAATAAAGAATAAAAATATACTAATAAAAAAATAGTAAAATAAAATTAACTAAATAAAACTAAACTTATGATTTTGTTATTTAAAATAAAATAAAAAAATAAAAAAATAAAATAACCTTGAGACTACAAAACCTAAATTCTAAAAACTGAGCTCTAAACCCGATCACCAAATCCTGATCTTAAAACCACAAACACTAAGCTAGGCCCAAACTAGGCCACAAGATCCTGGGCATGAGGCCCTGGGCCTGGACCCTGGGCCAGCCCAGGCCTGAAGCCCTGGGCACACTGAGCTGGGCCACCTGACCACTGGGCCCAGGCCTAGGCCTGTGGACTGGGCCTGCCATAAGCCAGGCCTGGCCTGACCTGGGCCTGGGCCCTGAAGGCCCTAGCTGGACTTTGGGCCCTGGGCCCTGGAAGCCAGGCCACTGATGACTGGAGGCTCTGAGCCATGAATAAGGCCACGACCCAAGATCCTGGGCACTGAAGCCATGGGCAAACAGACCCTGGGCCCCAAAGGCCAAAAGACTTGAGCCACAAAATAAGACATGAATAAAGATAGATAAATATAAAGATAAATAAGAATGTAGATAAGATAGACAAATGAAACTAGGCCTGAGCTAATAAATAAAATATGAATCTAAAGAATAATAAAATAATAAAAATAAGATAAACCTAAGATAAAACATTAAAGATAAAACTATTCATAATAAATATAAACCTAATTGAATGACAAAAACTAAATAAACCTACCTAAAATAAACTAATAAAATAAATATATCCTAAATCTGAGCTAAAAGAAAAAACTACCTAAGATAAAAATAATAAAATAATAACCAACCTAAACTAGATAAAATAAACTAAAGATGATAAAGACTACCTAGGCACAAAAGATAAAAGCTACTCTGGCTAAGGCAACCTACTGAGTAGGCCACTGAGCCAGAAACTGACCCTCAAGGCCTAGGCCCTAAAGGCAAGAGCCCTGATCTGACCCTGAGCCCTAACTAGGCTAAATAGGCCCTAAAATGACCCAATCAAAGATAAAAACCTAAATGACAACCTAAAGCCACAGGCTGAAATGCTAAACCATAAAGGTTTAAGGCTGAAAAGACTAAACCAAAGATAAAATAAAACATAAAATAAAACATAATGCAAACCTAAACCTACTAAAGAAAATAATAAAAAAATAAAACTAAACTAAATTAAAAACCAAACTAAAATAAAACTTAAATAAATAAAATAAAACTAAATAAAAATAAAATAAACCTAAAATATAATAAAATAAAACTAAATAAAACATAAACCAAAATAATAAACTAAAATAAACCTAAAATAAATAAAAATAAACATAAACCTAAACTAAATAAAATAAACTAAAATGGATAAAATTTAAACCTAATAAACTAAACCTAAACTAGACCTAAACTAAATGGATAAAATACTAAAATAAACTAAATAACTAAAAATTAAAACTAAAATAAACCTAAAATAAATGCCTAAAACCTAAAAAAATAAAATAAACATAAAGATCTAAAATAAAACCTTACTAAACTAAAATAAAAAAATAATATAAATACTAATAATAAATAATCTTCTATTTTCTGGTTTAAAAAATAAAAAAATAAATAAGATAAAACAATGACCTACTTAAACTCCTATATTACTAATGACCCTAGCCACTGATCTGATAATAAAATTAAGATAAAGGCTAAACCTCCCTAGCCCTATCATGGTTCTGAGCCTGACTGATCCTGGGCCAACCCTGGGCCAGGCCCTACCCTAGGCCATGCCCTAGGCCCAGAAATGGGCACTGATGAATAAACCACTAGGCTAGGCCCCACCTGGGCCACTGACCCTGATATCTTGGGCCCAAGCCACAAACCATAGCCCTAGGCTAACTAGACCCTAAAACCTGGCTTAGGAAAGGCCTGACAAATAATGGCCCAGCTACCTGAAAACTCTGAAAATGAAAAATGACCCAAGATCCTAAAATAAAAGACCTGAGCCTGACCCTAAACCCCAAAGAAACCTAAACAAAAGCAAAATAAAACATAAAATAAAATAAATAAAATAAATAAAAAATAAGATAAAATGAAAAATAAAATAAAATTAAAAAAACCTGACCTAAACCTAAAATAAAAAAAAATAACTAAATAAATAAAAAATATAAAATAAAAAATAAAATACCTAAAATAAAACATAAATAAAACAAACTAATACTAAATAAAATAAAATAAACTAAAATAATTGAATATAAAAAAAACTAAAATAAAATAACCTAAACTACCTAAAATAAACTTAAAAATAAAAATATAACCTACCCTACAAACTAAATAATGATAAATATAAACCTAAAACTAAAAGATAAATAAACCTAATACTAAATAAAATAAAACTCTGGCTAAAGGCTTACTAACTGGGCCTACCCTACCAACTGACTACCTAACCTAAACTAAAGGCTAAAACTGATCCTTAACCCTCACTAATCTTAAACCCATGAGGCCCTAAGATAAAACTAGACCTAAAAACTAATCAAATTAATAAAGGTGTAAACCAAAACTATAGATAAAAAATAAAATAAAATAAAAATATGCTAAACTAGCTATAAAAATAAATAAAAAATAAACTAGGCTAAAATAAACTAAAACACAAAAATAAAACAAGATAAAAATACCTAAAATAAATAAATAAATAATATAAATAAAACTAGATAAAAAACATAAAATAAGATAATCTTAAAATAAAACCTAAAAAATAAAAAATAAAACTAAACCTAAACTAAAAACTTAAACAAAATAAAATTAAAAAATAAACCTAAACTAACAAAATAAAATAAACTAAAATGAATAAAATCTACCTAAATAAACTAAACCTAAAAGACAAAAATAATAAGATAAAATAAACTAAAATAAACTAAACTTAAAATAAAAATTAAAACAAAATAAACCTAAAATAAATGCCTAAAAAACCTAAAATCTAATAAAACCTAATAAAATATAAACTAAAATAAATAAAAAAATAAAAAAATGAGTAAAAATAAAAGATAAAATAAAATAAAATAAAACTAAACTAACTACCCTAAATTTAGGCCTATGACCCTAAGATCCTAATAAAACTATAAACTAGGCCTGGCCTAAATCTATAAAAAAAAATACTGGGCCTGAAAATCCTACCTACTGCTATATAACTCTACTCTAAGGCTTAACTCTAACCAACACTCTGAAAACTGACCACTATAAAATCAAAAAATAAATAAATAAACCCAAACTAAATCTAAATAAAATAATAAATAAAATAAACTTAAATAAATAAATATAAAAACTAAACCTAAACCTAAAATAACTATAAAGATACTAAAGAAAATATAAAACCTTAAATAAATAACTAAACTTAAATAAAATAAAACTTACATAAATAAAAGAATAAATATAAAATAATAATAACAAAAATAAAACCTACCTAAACTAAACCTAAAAATAAATCTAAAATAATAAATAATCCTACTCTACTAAAAAATCTAGATAAAATGATAAATGGTAAGATAAATAATAAGATAAACTAGGCTAAATAATAACTGAGAGGCTAAATAAAGGCTCTCTAAGGTGGACCACTGACCATAGGCCCTATGAGCTGGTGCTGGGCATGACCCTGATCAAAGGCCCTGAACTAAGGCCCTAGGTACATAAAATAGATACCCTACTGACCACCCTACTCAAAACTACCATGACTAAGACCAAAAGTACCAAGATAAATAAAAATAAATAATATACTTATAACCTACTTAAAAGATAAAATAAAAAAATAAAAACTAAACTAAAATAAAAACCTAAACTAAACTAAAACAAAAAAACCTAAATAAAATAAAAATAAAACCTAAAAAAAAAATAAACCTAAAATATAATAAAATAAAAATTGATAAAAAATAAACCAAAATAACTTAATAATAAACCTAAAATAATAAAAAAAATAAACCTAAACCTAAACCAAAATTAAAATTAAAATAAACCTAAACCTAAACTAAAATAAAATAAACTACAATGAATAAAATCTAAACCTAAAATAAACTAAACCTAAATGTGAACCTAAACTAAATAAGATAAAATAAACTAAAAATAAACCTAAACATAATCTAAAAATTAAAACCTAAAAATAAACCAAACATAAATACCTAAAACTTAAACCTAAAGAAATAAAATAAAAACATAAACCTAAATCTAAAAATAAAAAATAAAACCTAAACCTAAAAAATAAACTAAAATAAAAAACATAAAATAAATATAATAAACTAAATAAAAATAAAAATAAACCTAAATCAAAATAAAAATTTAAATAAACTAAAATAAATAATAAATAAAATAAATAAACCTAAACTTACAAGTTTGTTCAATTAAAAATAAAAAAAATAAAAAAACCCTAACCCTAAACTAAAAAACCAGAGTGACCATGACTCAAACCATAAACCTGACCACATCTTAATACAACCCTAAAAAACCTTATAAATGCTATACCCTAATCCTAAAACCCTGAGCCCCAGACCCTAGGCATGACCCTAACCCTAAACTCTCCCTAACCCTAAACCACAAAAAAACATAACCTAATAATAAAACCTAAAATAATAAATAATAAACAAAGTAAATAAAAAATCAAATAAAAAGAAAAATAAAATAAAATAAACCTAAACTTAAACCTACTAAAAAATAAAATAAAATGAAATAACTAAACTCAAATAAAATAAAGAAAAAACCTAAACTACTAAATAAATAATAAAATAAAAATAAAACCAAATAAAATAAAAAAAACTAAAGTAAAATAAAATAAAATAAAATAAAACTAAATAAAAACCAAACCTATAAAATTAACTTAAAATAAAATTTAAATTAAATTAAAAAATAAAACCTAAACCCTAAATTAAAAGAAAAAACCTAAACTTAAAATAAGCAAAATAAAATAAATCTAAACTTAAACTAAACTAAACTAAATTTAAAAAAAAATAAATCCTAAACATAAACCTAAAAGAAACTAAACTTAAACCATGAACTAGATAAAAAAAATAAACTAAAAATAAACCTATACCTAAAATAAAAAATAAAACCTAAGAATAAACCTAAATGAAAACCAAAAACATAAAACTAAAAAAAATGAAACCTAAACCTAAAAATAAAAAATAAAACCTACATTTAAAACATAAACTAAAAATAAAACTAAACAAAAAATAAACAAACCAAACCAAAACTAAATAAATTAAATAAACTAAAATAAATAATCTAAATAAAAATAAATCCTAAATATAAAGAAAAAATTAAATAAACTAAAATAAAATAAAATAAACAAAATAAACCTAAACCAACTGGTTTGCTTAATTTTAATCCTAAACTGGATCTAATGCTAGCCCTACCATAGCCCTCCACTGACCCTACAAAATCCTTTGCTAAGAGTAACACAGGACCCTACCCTAAAACCCTAACCCTAACCTCCCTGGGCCTTCCCTACTCTCATGGTGACCACAGGCTAAAGCTAGGCCAACTGATCACTAATCTATGAGGCTAATGACCCTGGGCTATGGGCCTACCCTACTGGACCTCCCTCTCCCTACTTTAATAAACCACAAACCTAAAATATAATAATAAAACCCAACCTAAATAAATTTTAAAATAAAATAAATGAGCCAAAAATAAAACTTTAACTGATCACTTGATTGCCCTCCTAGTGCATGAAATAATAAAATAAACTGGATATGACAAAGCAGCCGAACTAGATATATGATTAAATAAAACCTCGCTAAACCTAAATTAAAAAATAAAATAAACCTAAAATTAAAACCTAAATAAAATAAAAGCGAAGAATGGATCAGATCTACTATGGATTGTGTGTCTTTTACTAGACTCATGAGTTCTATTATCTAGGTTTTGATGTGTCTATATGCTCATTTTTATCTATGTCATCACTTGTGTCTTAAAAAACTTGGTGTGTTTCTTGATTGATGAAATCGAAAAGAAGAAATGTTAAATCTGAATTTGTTCTCTGTTAAAAAAAAACTAAAAACCCTAAACCCTAAACTAAATCCTAAACCCAAAACCTAAAAGGAAAACCTTAATCTTGAAACCCTAAACCCTAAACTAATGATAAACCCTAAAACTAAACCTATTAAAACCTACCTAAACTAAATATAACCTAAAAAATAAAATAAATGCCTAAACCAAATAAAATAAAATAAAACATAAACTAAAACCTAAACCTAAACATAAACCAAAACCTATTAATATAAAAAGAAAAACTAGCTGAAATAAAATTAATAAAACCTAAACTAAACTAAAAAAATAACCTAAATAAAATAAAACTACATAAATAAAATAAAAAATACCTAAATTATAATACTAAAATAACTAAAGATAAACCTAACTAAAACATAATAAAATAAAACCTCCATGGTAAAAACCCTGACCTCTAAAATAAAATAAAATAAACCTCTACTCTAAATAAATAAAATGTACCAACTACCTACTTAGAATCTAAACTCTATTAAATAAATAAAAAAATATAAAATAAAATAAATAAATTAATCTAAATAAACTTATCTATGGTTTGATTAAAAATCCACTAAAACCCCTCCTCTCCACCTAAACCTCCCTAAACCTACACCACTCCTTCCTACCCACCAAAGTGTATAAACCCTACCCTACTTTACCACAAACCAAACCCTAAACCTAAATGACCCTAAACCTAAACCTCAAGTAACTAAATAAATTAAAAAAATAATACTAAACCCTAAGAATGGGCAGAATCTTGATGGTATGATTATCATCATAAATCAGGCTCAGTCTAGATCTAGCGGTGGAGGCGAAGGTGGAGGCAATGGTTATCGTAGTGGTGGTGGGAGATCTAGAGGTGTTGGTGGGTATGAAGGTGCTGGTCAGAGCAGTGGTGGTTATGGAGGTGGGAGGAGCGATGGAGGTTACAGCCATGGTGGTGGCAGAGGGAGACATCGAGGATATGATGGTGGATCCCTACGCGAGGTGGTTGAGGGGAACTAGACAAGCGAAGAATGGTTGATCCAATCTACTTATGGAACTATGTCATTATAGTTGAGATAGTTCTAGTTATCTAGGGTTTTGATTTGCTCTATATTGTGCTCATTTTTATCTATGTTGTCCCTTATTAGAAAACTTGGTGTTACTTAGTTGATGATGTAGAAAGAAGAAATGTTGAATCAATTTATTCTCTATTAAAAAAAACCCTAAATTCTAAACTAAAACTTGAACAAACCTAAACCCTAAACCTAAACCTAAACCTACACTAAACCCTAAAACCTAAACCCTAAACCTAAATATTAAACACTAAAACCTAAAATTAAAACCCTAAACCAAACTAAACCTAAATCCTAAACCTTAAACCTTAAATTTTAAATAAATAAAAAATAAACTTAATATACTAGATAAACCTAAACCCGTAAGTTTACTTAAAAAAATAAATCTCAAACCCTAAATACTAAACCCTAAACATACAACACTAAACCTAAAACCTGGATTAATAATAATTGGAATGAAAATAAACTTGAAAACTACATTTTGATTTCTATTTTTGACAAGTTTTGTAACATCGCTATCTTTTCTAATAAATTGGGTCAAATTCTTTTCAAGCTCTCTTACAATGGTGATTTAATTATTAAATAGGTTTGGAATTTTATTAGAAATAAATAGAATACCACTAATTTTATCATTAAACTTTGGAACAATATCATTCCTAATTCTTATTTAATTTTAGGTTGGACAATTTTGAACAACTTCATCCGGTTGATTTCTTGCTCTAAAAGGATTTACTTACCTGAGTGCTATTGTTGCTTTCATATTGAAAATGTTAATCATGATTTTAATGGTGCTATTACTTCCAAACTTTGGATATGGTATGATGATTTATTTAACACTATTATTTTCCTCTTTCATTATATCAACTTCTTGAAGTTTGTTTTCATAAAATGTGAAAGGTCATATCAAAGTTTTATTGCTATTACCCTTATTTGGTTCATTTGGATGGATAGAAATGATGCTAAATATTGCATCCCTATGAACCATAAAGGATCCTTGTTAGAACTAAAGAAAATCTTGCTTTGTTTAATGCAAATTTAATTAACAATTTTCACTTTAGAGGTTATAAATTTGTGGCTAAAAAATTGGGTATCACTTTGCATGATGATCCTTCTTACAAGAGTATTAAGGCTATACATTGGATTAAGACTAAAGAAAATTCCATTAAGATCAATACTGATGGTTCTGTTTCCCCAAACAAATATGGTTGTGGTGGAATTCTTAGGGATTCTAAAACTTGTCATTTGTGTTTTTTTGCCTACCCCTCAAAGCTTGTTCTATTATTTATTTGAACTCATGGATTGTAAAGCTATTGATATTTGTTTAAGCAAAGGCCTCTTAAATATTTGGATTGAAGTTAATGTTCTTATTTTACTTGATATGCTCAATAAAAATAATATGGGAAATGCTGACTTATTTTATCTTCTTAATCACACTAAAAAGCTTCTTTCTCAAGTTTGCTACAAAATTTCTTGGCTAATTTGGGAGGGGAATTAAATGAGCTCTCTTTATTTGATAACCATGGCTTACCTAAGCATCTGCATGGTCTGGTCAATCTGGATAACACTAGATTCATCGATTTTAACTTTATGCTCTTTTGTTGATCTTTTTCTATGGTGGTTTTATTCAGTCTATTTTTTTGTTGTTGTTGTTTTTATATTCCCCTTACTAGGAAGTGGTTTTTGTTGAGTTTATTTCTATAATTAAACCCCCTTCCTCTTTACCCGGTTCTATACTTGACCTTTTTTTTTTTGGGTCATAGTGGTGCTATTTAATTGGTTTCCCTATCCTCGAGCGTGATTTTCTTTTGTGGCTTATGCTTTTGTGTCTCCTTTTGGGTTATGCTTGTGCCGTTTGGCCTACACCTTTTACAATGAATGTTGGGTTTGCCTCTTTTGGTTGTGGCCTTTTTGAATTGGATTTGAATCTTTGGTTAGTTTCTTGGTTCTTTATATTTGTTCTTTCATCTGTGGTTTTTGGGTGGTTATTTTTCATGGCTCTTGTTGGCCTCTTACGGCTTTTATTTTGAGTTTTTGGTGGTTCTATTCTCCTTTCTAGTTTGGCTTAGAGGTTTACTGGTTGGTTCAATCTACCTTGTGAATTCGAGTTAGCTATTATGTGGTTATTGTCTCCCCATTTTCTCATTTGTAGTGACTCTCTGCTCTTTGTGATTTGGAAGGGGTTTTGTTCTCCTCTGGCCTTGTTCTTTTCCTTACAGTTTTGCTACTTGTGGTTGGGTGGTCCTCCTTAGCCTTTTTAAATTGGTTGGGTGACTACCATTTTTATTTCTTGGTTATTTTGGAGATCTAGGTGGGTTGTGGCTTTTGTTCTTTTCCTTCTTTTTTTGGCTCTATATTAGCTCTATATGCGGTTGGTTTTGTTGTGACTTGTGGTTGGCTATTTTTTGGCGTTGGGTTGGTTGGTGGGTGGAAGTGTTGGTTTGTGTTTGATGGTTGGTTTGGTGCTTTTAGTTGGGTTTTTATTTTATGGTCACTCTGGGTTGGTTATCCTCTCTTGGGTATTTTTCTTTGTTTTTGCTTCCAAGTTTGGGTGTTTTTTCTACTTTGACTTCTCTTATCGGTTCTTTGTGGCTGGGTGGTTTTATGGCTATTTTTTTTGGTGGAGGATATGAGCTCTTGTGTTTGGTCCTATTTTAGGACTTATTGTTGGGGTTTGGCTACTTGAGGGTTTTTATGGCTTGTCTTTCCTTGGATGCTTGTGTGTCATGGCTTAGTGTTTTGGGCTTTATGTTGGTATTGACTCCCTTAGTTTAGTTGGCACTCCTTGTTTCTTGATATTTTCCTTGGTTGGTGATGGTGGATTTGCTTTTTTTTGCTTTTGGTGGTTTTGATGGTAATTTCTGGATGCCCTCTTGGTCTCTCTATGTTTTAGATTTCCTCTCTCTGGTGCTGCTTATCTTCTACTATTTTGCTATTTGGGTGGTGGTTTTGCCATTAGATTTGGATTGCTAATGATCTAGAGATAGTTGGGGGTTCTTAGACCTAACCTTCTTGTAACTTGGATGCTTTAATTTTTGTGTTTGGTCTATTGTGGGTTTTTGTTTGTGGGTTTGCTACTGGTTGGCTGCTAGTTGGCTATTTTTCTTTATTTTTTTGGTGCAGGAACTACATCACTATGGACTATTTTGCCTTGGATGGTTGCTTATATCAAGTATGCTGGATATGATGGCCTTGATGTTTACCCATATATTCTCTCTAGTTGATAGCATGCATATGATTGTAAACCTTCTAATGAAGTTTGGATGCTCATATGTATTGTTTCCCTTGAGATGATCTAAGCGAGCCTTTCTCTTTCTCGGCTCTTTCTAAATTGTTTACTTTATCATTTTCATTGAGCTATGACCATTGCCTTTGTAGTGTTTCATATTTCTTTTGGTTGGAACTTCAAAGATGGAATGATCTTTACTCAACCAACTCAAGTACTATTGATATGGAGCTTATCTTGCCTTCTCAATGGGATCATGAGTTCTTCTAGTCCTTTTAATATTTTCTTAAGTTTTATTAGTCTTTTATGTCTTTTCTCATTTTCTTTTATGCTATTCTTTTTTTTTTTATTTTCTTTTTCAATTGTACTTAGATGGGGTTTAGCTCTTTAGGTTTCTTATAGCTCTAGTAGAAATTTGAGCATTACCCCTTTTAAGGACATTGTATCCTTTATTTTATGGTAATAAAATTCTAATTTTCCCTAAAAAAACCTAAACCCTAAGAATGGGGGAACCTAGATGGCGAACATCACCATCAACAGGTTAGTCTAGATCTGGTGGTGGAGTGAAGGGGAGACGCGGTATTGCGGTGGTGGTGGAGGATCACAGGTGTGGGTGGATATGGAGGTGGTGGAGCATTGGTGGTTATGGAGGGAGGAGGAGATGGAGGTTATACCAATGTGGTGGCGGTGGAGAGATGGATGATGGTGGATCGCTACTCAAGAATCGGGTGGCTCTGATGGGAACTGGAGAAACTGAAGAAAGGCTGATTCGATCTGCTGCTTATGGAACTGTGTCATTACAGTAGAGACAGTTCTAGTTATCTAGTGTTTTTGATTTGCTCTATGAGTGCTCATTTTTTATCTATGTTGTCACTTGTGTCTTAGAAAACTTGGTGTGTTACTTGGTTGATGAAATCAAAAGAAGAAATGTTGAATGAATTTATTCTGTTAAAAAAACCTAAACTAAACTTGAACCCTAAACCTAAATCCACAAACTCTAAACCCAAAACCAAAACCTAAAACCCTAAACCTAAACCCTAAACTAAACCCTAAAACCTAAACCCTAAACCTAAACCTACACCAACCATAAATCTAAACCTACACCCTAAACCTAAACCCTAAACCCCTAAACCTAAACCCTATACCACAAACCTAAACCCTAAACCTAAACTAAAAAGTAAACCCAAGCCTAAATCCCAATCCCTAAACCTAAACTTAAATTAACTAAATAAATTAAAAAATAAACCTAAACCTTAAGAGTGGGCAGAACCTTGATGACAGGAACATCACCATCAATCAGGCTAAATCTAGATCTGGCAGTGGAGGTGAAGGCGGAGGCGGCGGTTATCACAGTGGTGGTCGGGGATCTAAAGGTGCTATTGGAAATGGAGGTGGTTGTCCGAGAAAAGGTGGTTATGGGCGAGGAGCGAGGAAGGTTATATGGTGATGGCGAGGGAGATGAGGATATGATGGTGGATCCCTCTAGAGGCCAGGTGTTTTGATGGGGCTGGAGAAAGTGAAGAACGGCCAATCCGATCTATGGAACTATAACTTTTAGATGATTCTAGTTATCTAGGGTTTTTGAATTGGTCTATGCATACTCATTTTTTATCTGTCCTCACTTTTGTCTTAGAAAACTTGGTGTGTTACTTGGTTGATGAAATCGAAAAGAAAAAATGTTGAATCTAAATTTGTTCTCTATTAAAAACTAAAACCTTAACACTAACTAAACCAGAACCAAAACTCTAGGAGCTAGGGTGGTTGATGAATGGAGAAACTAAGAGCGATCAATCGATGCTTATGGAACTATGTCTTTACAATAGAGATGGTTATAGTTATCTAGGGTTTTGATTTGCTTTATTGTCATTTTTATTTATGTGTAACTTGTGTATTTAGAAAACTTGGTGTGTTTGGTGATGAAATCAAAAGAAAAATGTTGAATCAGAATTTGTTCTTTATTAAAAAAAAGCCTAAAACCTTAAACATTAAACTAAACTAGAACTAAAACCTTAGCTAAATGAACCTAAACCCAAACCTAAACCTAAAAACCTAAACCAAACCCTAAACCCTAAACCCCAAAATTAAACCTAAAACCCTAAACTCTAAACCCTAAACTTAAATCCTAAATACATGAGCCCTTTAACCTAATTACCCTGGGCCCTGACCCTACTACCCTGGGCTTTAGTAAACAATAACCTGGGCCAAGGCTCAAGGCCTGAGGCGGACACTTCCCTGGGCCCTAGGCTGAAAGGCTGACTTGATCCTGACCCTAGTGCTAATAAAGGCCCTAACTACCCTAAAGACTAGGCCCAAGGACCAAGGCTTTACCCTGATCACCCCAGGCCCTGGGCATGGCCAGAGGCTGGGCTGGGAGGCCCGGACTGAGGTGGGCCCTGGGCCTGGGCCCTGTCCTGGGCTGTGACTTAGTTAAAGACCTCCCTGCCAAGGCTGAGCTAGGCTGAGCTGGGCTGGACTGATGGGCCTGGGCCTTAAGATGAGGCTCCCAGGCCACTGACCCTGGGCTTGAGGTGGGCTCCAGCCCAGGCTGGGCTGGCCCTAAACCACTGAGCCATGACCCAACTCTATGAAGCCTGGCCAAAACCCCTAAAAAATGAGTAAACCAATAAATAAAAGTAAAATAAATTAAATAAAGATAAAATAAATAAAATAAAACATTAAAGCTAGGCTAAACTAAAAACCTAAAAATAAATAAAATAAAATAAAACTAAACTAAACTAAAATAAATAATGGAAAACTAAATAAAAAGTAAAATACCAAAATAAAATAAAAAAAACTAAACTTAATAAAAAATAAAATAAACTTAAAATAAAATAAATAAATTAAATAAAACCTAAAAAATAAACCTAAAATAAAACCTAAATAAATAAAATAAAAAACCCTAAAAAAAACATAACTAAATAATAAAATAAACCTAGCTAAATAATAAACTAAATAAAATAAAATAAAACAAAATAAACCTAAACCTAACAGAAAAAATAAAACAAAATAAACTTAAAATAAAGCATAAAACCAACAAAGAAAATAAAATAAAACATAAACCTAATCCTAAAAATAAAAAAAAACAAACCTAAGAAAATAAAAATAAAACTCAACTAAATAAATTTAAAACTAAACCTAGCTTGTATAAACTAAAATAAATAAATAAACTAAATAAAATAAAAAAAACTTAAAATGAAATAAAATGTAAATGAAATAATAAAATACTAAAATAGCTAAATAAACCTAAACTGTCATTTACTAATTAAAACAAAAAAAACCTAAACTCAGATCAACCTACCCTAACCCTACCTAAAACCTAGACCTAAACCCTCCACAAACCAAACTCCTACCTAGCATAAACCTAAAACCTAGAAACCCTACTAAACCCTAAATCCACTACACTAAAGCCTAACCTAACCCTAACCTACCCTACCCAAACTTGATACCCCAAACCCCAAACCTAAACTAAATTAAACTAAATAATTAAAAACCAATCATAACCAGACTATAAAACTTAAGCTTGACCCAAGAATGGGAAGAACCCAAAGAAAAGAACATCACCTTGATTTAGATCTGGCGATGGAGGAGGAGTGGTTATCATTAGTGGTGGTGAGGCTGGAGGTCTTGACCGACATGGA
Source organism: Cymbidium sinense (assembly GCA_021442155.1). NCBI lineage: Eukaryota > Viridiplantae > Streptophyta > Magnoliopsida > Asparagales > Orchidaceae > Cymbidium > Cymbidium sinense. The sequence continues at coordinate 37,462 of JAKCPB010001037.1, forward strand.
GGTGGTGGTTTTGGTGGTTATGGAGGCATGAGGCGCGGAGGTTCTTGGTAGTGGCGGAGGGAAGAGCAGGATATGATGGTGGATCCCTACTCGAGAGGGCGAGGTGGTTTGATCAAAACTAGAACTAAGAACAATTCCGATCTACACTATGTGTCTTTTTTAATAGAAGTTCTAGTTATCTAAGGTTTTGATTTTCTCTATACATGCTCACTTTTTTATCTATCTATCACTTGTGTCTTAGAAAACTTGGTGTGTTACGGTTGATGAAATCAAAAGAAGAAATGTTGAATCTAAATTTTTTTCTATTAAAAAAAATAAAACCCTAAAAACCAAAATCTAAATCAAATCATAAATCTTAAAAAACCCTAAACCCTAAACCTAAACCAAACTAAACCTACTAAACCCAAAACCTAAATTAAACCAAAATTAAATAAATTATTAAAACTTAAACTAAATAAAAATAAAATAAAAAAAATAAAAAAAACCTAAACATAAAAATAAAATTAAAAATAAAATAAATAAACTAAATCTAAACCTAAACTTAACTAAAATAAATAAAATAAATTAAAAAAAAAAACATAAACCTAAACTAAAATAAAACCTAAAAAAAAAAATAAAACCTAAAACCTAAAAAAAAAAATCTAAACCAAAAATAAAAAAATAAAAAATAAAAAAGCTAAACCTAAAAAAATAAAATAAAATAAACTAAAACTAAAAAAAATAAAATAAAACCTAAACCTAAACCTAAAATAAACTAGATAAAAACTAAAATAAATAAATAAAATAAAAAAAACAAATAAATAAAAATAAAAATAAACCTAAAAAATAAAATAAAATTAAAAACTAAAATAAATTAAAAAATAAATATAAATAACCTACTGGTTTGCTTATTTAAAAAAAGACTAAAATAAAACCTAAATGGTGAAGTGACCCTAAACCAAACAGAATCATAAAATCTACTATGAATACCCTAAATCCTAGGCCACAAAACCACAAGACCCTAAAATGGGACCTAGATAAAACCCTGGTGAGCCTGAGAGACCCTAAAACCCACACTACCATAAACCCTAAATAAGGAGCCTAAACTGAGCCCTGAAACCACAAAGAGCCAACCTAGAGCTAAATAACTAAATAAAATAAAAGAAACTAAACTAAAAAAATAAATAAAATAAAACATTAAAATAAAACAAACTGAGCCTAAACCTAAACCTAAAACCTAAAAATAAAATAATAAAATAAAACTAAACTAAACTAAATAAAATAATAAAAACTAAAATAAAATTAAATGCAAATAAAAAAAATAAAAAAACTTAAAATAAAAATAAATAAACTTAAAATAAAATCAAATAAATTAAAATAAAACCTAAACCAAAAGAATAAACCTAAAATAAACCTAAAAATAAATCAAATAAAAATCTAAACTAAATAAAAAAAAAAAACCTAAACCTAAATAATAAAATAAACTAAAATAAAACTAAATAAAATAAAATAAACAAAAATAAAATAAACTACTAAAAAAAAAAAAATTTAAAAATAAACTTAAAATAAAACTAAAACCTAAACATAGAAAATAAATAAAAAACATATAAACCTAAAAATAAAAAATAAAACTTAAACCTAAAAGAAAATAAAATAACTCAACTAAAATAAATTTAAAATAAACCTAAACTAACATAAACTAAAATAAATAACTAAATAAAATAAAATAAACTTAAATAAAATAAAATAAAGTAAACTAAAATAAATAAAAAATAAGCTAAATACTAAATAAACCTAAACTGTCAAAATTAAAAAAAAAAACTAAATAAATAAAACTAAAACCTAAACTATAAACCTAAACAAACTATAAACCAAAACCCTAAATGCATAAACCCTAAAAACTAAACCATAAAACTAAAAATTAAACACTAAACCCTAAACCCAACCCAATAATCTAAACCCCAACCAAAACTAAACCTAAATTAATTAAATAAATTAAAACTAATAACCCTAAACTAAATAAACTTAAATACTAAACCCAGAATGGGAAGAACCTTGATGAAGAAATATCACCTTAATAATGAGCTAGATCTTATAAAGGAACCTGGTGGTGGGGAACTCGACATGGAGGTGGTGGTTTAAGCTATATGGAGGCATGAGGCCATAGTGGTAAGGAGAGACGATATGATGGTGGATAACTACTAGAGGATGGTTTTGATGAGAACTAAGAAAAATCGATCTACTTATGGACTGTGTCTTTTACAATAAAGGTTCTAGTTGTCTAAGGTTTTTGATTTGTTCTATACATGCTCACTTTTTATCTATCTCCTCACTTGTGTCATAGAAAACTTGGTGAGTTACGTTGATAAAAGAAGAAATGAATCTAAATTTTTCTATATTAAATTAAAAAATAAAATAAAACCTAAACCTAAAATCTAAACTAAATCATAAATCTTAAAAATAAAACCCAAACCTAAACTTAAACTAAAACTAAAACCAAACTAAAAATTAAAATTAAAAATTAAATTAAAAACTTAAACCTAAATAAAAAATAAAATAAAAAAAATAAAAAACCTAAACATAAAAATAAAATAAAATAAAATATAAAATATAAAAATAAAATAAACTAAAAAACTAAAATAAATAAAATAAAATAAATAAACTAAATAAATAAAATAAATAAAAATAAAATAAATAAAATAAAACCTAAAACAACTAAATAAAAAAAAAACTAATAAAAAAATAAATAAATAAAACCTAAAAATAAAATAAAAAAATAACTAAAAAATAAAATAAAACTAAACTAAAAATAAACTAAACCTAAACCTAAAAAATAAACTAAAATAAAACTAAACTAAAAATAATACCTAAAATAAAAATACTAAATAAAAAATAAACTAATAATAAAAATAAAAATAAATATTAAATACTAAAATAAAATACTTAATTTAAAAATCTAACTAAACTAATAAAAAACTAAAATCTAATAATAAACCCTAAACTAAATAAAAAACCAAATAATACTAATAATAAACTCTAAAAAAATAACTAATAAACCAAATAAACTAAAATAACTAAATGCTAAAATAATACTAATGACCCTAAAAAACCCTAAACCAAAAATAAAACCAAAATATAATCTGAAATAAACTAAAAAAACCTAAAAAACTTAAACCTAAACTAATAAAATGTAAAAAAATAATTAAAAAAACTACTAAAATAAAATAAAACTAATAAAAATAAACTAAATAAATAAAAATTACCTAAAATAAATAAAATAAATAAATAACTAATAATAAATAAATTAAATATAAAAATAAAAATAAACCTAATAAAATAAATAAATAAAACTAAACTAAAATAAAATAACTAAATAAAATATAATACTAAAAACTAAATAAAATAAAATAAAAATAAAAATAAACCTAAACTAAATAATAATATAAACCTAAAAAAATAAACTAAATAAACTAAAAAAATAAAATAAACTAAAATAAAACCTAAATCTAATCTAAAAAAAAAAAACTAAAATACCTAAAATAAAAAAAACCTAAAACTAAACTAAAAAATAATAAAATAAAACATAAACCTAAAAATAAATTGAACCTAAACCTAAAAATAAAATAAAATAAATTCATAAAATAAACTAAAACCTAAAAAACAAGTAAAATAAAAACCTAAACTAAAATAAAAACTAATATAAAAAAAAAATAAAATAACCTAAAAAATAAAAAAAATAATAAAATAAACTAAAATAATTAAAATAAACTAAATAAGCTAAAACAAATAAGGTTTACTTAATAAAACTAACTAAACCTAAAATAACTAAATAAAACTAAAAATACTAAAAAAACTAAAAAACCAAACCCTAAAAACTAAAAACTATCCCTAAACTCTAAATAACTATAATAATAAATCTAATAAAACTAAATAACATAACTAACTAATAAATAACTAATTAATAATAAACTAAACCAAATAACTAAACTAATAATGTAAAAAAATAACTAAGCTAAAAATAATAACTAATAAAATAAACTAAAACTAAATAAAATAACTAAATAACTAATATAATAACTAACTAATAACTAAAACTAATAACTATTAAATAAAAACTAACTAAATAAATAATAAAATAATAATAATAATAACTAATATAAATAAAAAAACTAAAACTAAAACTATAACTAATAACAAATAAACTAAATATAAACTAATAATAAAATAAACTAAACAAAACTAATAACTAAACTAATAATAAAAAACTAATAAAAAAAACTAAATAATAAATAAAACAAAAATACTAATAATAACTAACAAACTATATAAATAATAATATAATAAAATAAACTAAACTTAAACTAACTATAATAATAAATAAACTAAACTAAAACTAATAATAACTAAAAAATATAATAATACTAATAAAAAAAAACTAAACTAAGTTAATAATAAACTAAATAATAAATAACTAAAACTAAATAAAAAACTAAACTAACTAAACAAATAATAATATAAAAAACTAAAAATAATAACTAATAATAATAACTAATAATAATTAAACTAACTAATAAGTAATAATAACTAAATCAAACTAAACTAAAAACTAATAATAATAATTATAATAAAACTAATAATAATAAAACTAAATAATAAAATAACCTACTAAACTAATAAAACTAATAATAAAACTAAAAACTAAACTAAACTAAATAATAATAACTAAACTAATAAAACTAATAATAATAACTAAATAATAAAAAAAAACTAATAAACTAATAATAAAATTAAACTAAAAAACAATAAAATAAAACAAATAAACTAATAATAATCTAATAAAACTAATAAACTAAAACCTAATAATAATTAATAAAAAAATTAAAACTAATAATAACTCAATAATAATAAAACTAATAACTAATAAACTAAAAAAAACTAATAAACTAACTAAATAAAAAAAACTAATAATTAATTAATAAATTAATCTAAACTAAAATAAATAAAAAATAAACATTATAACTAAACTAATAATAATATAATAATAAAATATAAAATAACTAACTAAACTAAACTAAACTAAATTAATAAAAATAAGTAACTAATAAAATAAACATAATAATAACTAAACCTATAAACTCCAATAATAATGAAACTAATATAAAAAAACACATACTAAAAAAATTAATAAATTAACTAACTAATAAACTAATAAACTAATAACTAAATAAAACAAAACTAACTAAATAACTAAACTATATAAATATATAAAACTAATAATAATAATATTAATAATAAAACTAACTAATAAATAAACTAATAATAACTAATACTAACTAATAGCAATAAATAATAATAAAACACCTAATAAAATTAAATAACTAACTAATATAATTAATAAACTAATAACTAAAATAAAAACAAAACTAATTAAATAATAAACTAAAAACTAAATAATAAACTAATAAATAAACTAATAATAATAATAATAATAATAATAAACAATTAATAAAACTAATAATAATAATAATAATAATAAAATAATAATTAACTAACTAACTAACTAAACTAATAAACTAATAATAATAAAACTAATAATTAATTAACTAATAAATAACTAAACAACTAAATTGTATACCCTAATTAATTAAATAAACTAAATAATAATAATAATAAAATTAATAATAATAATAAACAAAAACTAATAATATAAATAAACTAAAAAAACTAATCTAAAATAAAACTAATAAAAAAAAAAACTAATAAACTAATAATAATAAACAATAAACCAATAATAACTAATAAAAACTAAACCATAATAAAACTAAAAATAATAATAATAAACTAATAAACCTAAACCCATAATTAAACTAATAAAACTAATAAACTAAACTAAAACTAATAAATAAATACAAAAAACAAATAAAACTAAACCACTAACTAAAAAAAATAAAAATAAATAAACCATAAACTAATAATAATAACTAATAAATAACTAACAACTAATAAGTATAAACTAATAACTAACTAACTAAAATTAACTAACAAACTAATTAATAAATAAACCTAAAATAAATAAAAATAATAAACATTACTAAAATAAACTAATAATAAAACTAAATATAACTAAATAATTATAAAACTAAACTAAACCTAAAGTAATAAATAATAAAAACTAACTAATAAATAAACATAAAAAATAACTAAACCTAATAAAATAACTAATGCTTAATAATAAACTAATATAAAACACTAAGTAAAATTAATAATAGTAACTAATTAATAAACAAACTAATAATTAATAAAAATTAAAACTAACTAAATAACTAAACTAATAAACTAATAAATAACCTAATAATAATAATAAATAAAATAACTAAACTAAACTAAGAACAACTAGTAATAGTAATAATAATAATAACTAACTAAATAAACTAAAACTAATAATAAAACTAATAATAATAACTAATACTAAATAATTAAACCCTAACCCTACTAAATAAAATAAACTAAATAATAATAATAAAAAAAATAATAAAAACATAAACTAATATATAATAAACTAAAAAAAACTAATCTAAAATAAAACTAATAATAAACTAACTAACTAAAATAAATAATAATATAATAAACAATAAATAAAATAATACCTAATAAAAAAAACTAAACTATAAAAAAATAATAAAAACTAATAATAATAAATTAATAAACCTAAACCCATAACTAAAACTAATAACTAATAAACTAAATAATAAATTAATTAATAAACTAACTAAACTAAAAATAAAACTAAACAATTAACTAAAACTAACTAAAACCTAAATAATAATAAAACGATAAACTAATAATAATAACCAAGTAAACTTAATAAATAAATAACTAACTAATAATAACTAAATTAACTAATAACTAATAAATAAACTAAAATAATCTAAACCCCAATAAACTAACTAAATAAAACTAACTAAATAAAAGTAATAAACTAAACTCCCTCAACTAAAATAATAATAACTAAAACTAAAACTAATAAATCTAAACTCAGATAAAACTAAACTAAAATAAACTAAACATAATACTAATAATAAACTAGTAATAACTTAAAACTAATAAAATCTAATAATAACTAATAAAATTAAACCTAAACCTAAACTAAAACTATTAAACACTTTAATTGAGATTTAAGATCCCTAATTCTTGGTGAGTTTTTTGAGTGCTTTCTCTCTTGGTTTACTATATGTCACTTTGAGCGATCTGGACATGTTCTTCTCAATGTTGTGACTCATGGACCTTCTCCATTAAATCCATGTGCCAATGGATCCCCAGGCATTAGATTTTTTGGTAATCCTTCCTATTGACATGTTATTTATGATATTTTAACTTCTAGTCCTAACAATCTTCTTAATATTGGTGATCCTTCTTTTAAAAATAAGATTTAGATACCTGTGACATTTCTCTCATTGTGAATAGTTCTATTTTGGTTCAAAATGTTGGTTTTTCTATGACTGGTAATTCTGTTCAAAATTTTGGTAATATGCTCTATGTTTCTAAGGGATTTGAATATTATTTTAATCTTTTACATGAAGATTGTACTGAAAATTTGGATTCTGCTTCTCTTGCTTCTTTTATGAATGAAGATAGGGAGGACACTCTTCAAATTTTGTTGGAAGGTGAAAATATAGATAATTGTCTTCTTAATAAAGTTACTTTTGTTCCTTCTTTCACTTATGATTCTAAAATGCATACTATTTTTGATTTTCCTTAGTCTAATGCTGTGGATGATTCTAAATGCTCTTCTTTAAATTGATAGCTTCTATTGAACATGCCTTTATAAATACTAATTCATTTTGGATGGAGATTTTTTTTAGAGAAAGGGCATGGTTATAAATGTTTACAAGAAGAAGAAAAAGTGTTCACATTTATGCCTCCTCACTTGTTGAGGGTTACTCATTCCAAAGCTTCTTGGAAATAATCACTCTTATTCTTGGGAGGTTTTTGCTTTTAGCTGCTTTTTTCTCTGTTGGTTGAGCTTTTGCTGTGTGTTCTCTTGCTAGTTGGAATTATTCTTGGCTATTTTCCTCCTTCGGCTTCCTATTTGTTGGGTTTTTTTGTGCCCTTTGGCCTAAACCTAAACTAAATAAAACCAAAAATAAAATAAATAAAATACCTAAACCTAAACAAAATAAAACAATTAAAAAATAAAACCTAAACTAAAACCTAAACCTAAACCTAAACCATAAAAATAAAATAAAACTAAATAAAATAAAATAAATAAAACCTATAAACTAAAAAAATAAAATAAACCTAAAAATTAAAAACCTAAATAAAATAAAAAAACTAAATGTAGATAAAATAAAATAAACCTAAAATAAAATAAAATAAAAAATAAATAAAACCTAAACTAAAAAATAAACCTAAAAAAATAAAACCTAGAAAAAACCTAAACCTAAAATAAAAAAATAAAATAAATCTAAACTTAAACTAAAATAAATAAACCTAAAATAAACTAAACCTAAACCTAAATAAAATAATAAAATAATAAAAAATAAACCCAAACCTAAACTAAAAAATAAAACCCAAAAATAAACCTAAAATAAAACCTAAACTTAATGAAAAAATAAAATAAAAACCTAAACCTCATAAAAATAAAAAATAAAACCTAAACCTAAAAATAAAATAAAATAAAAAAAAATAAAATAAACCTAAACCTAAAAAAAAAAACTAAAATAAAAAAACATAAACTCAAATAAATAAACTTAAAATAAATAAACTAAATAAAATAAAAAAATAAATCTAAAATAAAATAAAAATAAAATTAACTAAAATAAATAAAAATAAAATAAATAACCAAAACTTATGGGTTTGCTTAATTTTTTTAAAAAAAACCCTAAAACCTACTAAATATAAAAAAAATAAAAACCCCTAAACCCTAAACCCTAAACCTACAAACTTACCCTAAACCCTACTAAAACCATAAAACCACAACCCTACCAACCAACCTAAACCTAGGCCTAAACTATACCCTAGGCCTACCATGACCTAAAAGACTGACCCTACCCCAGACCCTAACCACTGAGCCACTAAATCCACAAAACCTTAAACTAAATAAAACCTGGATAACTAAAATAAATAAAACCTTAAAAAAAATAAAATCATAAAACCTAAACTAAACCTGAGCTAACCAACTTCTAAAAATATAAAATAAATAACTAAAATATAAAATAAATAAAACCTAAACTAACTAAAATAAAATAAACCTAAAAATAAAACCTAAATAAAATAAAAAAAAATAATAAAAATAAAAATAAAATACCTAAAATAAATAACCTAAAACCAAAAATAAATAAAAATAAATAAACCAAATAAAATCCTCTAATAATAAATAAAATAAACCTAAACCTAAACTAAAATAAAATAAACCTAAACTAAACATAAAATAAAACCTAAACCAAAACCCAAATAAATAAATAAAATAAACTAAACCAAAACTAAAATAAAACTAAAAAAAACCTAAAATAAACTTAAAAACCTAAAAAATATAAACCAAAACATAAAAATAAAATAGACTAAACCTAAAAAATAAGCATAAACTAAACCTAAACCTAAAAAAAAATAAACAAAATAAAAAAGACTAAACTAAATAAATAAACCTAAATAAATAAAAACTAAATAAAAAATAAAATAAATAAAATAAATAAAATAAAATGAACTAAAATAAATATAAACCTACTGGTTTGCTTGGTTTAAAAAAAATCTAAATCATACCCTAAACCCTACCATAAATAAAAACCTACTAAACCTAAACCATACCCAACTAATCCTGAGCCCTAACTACCCTGACCCTACCTAAACCCTAAACCTAAGCCTAACCCTAAACCCTACCTAAACCCTAAACCCTAAGCATAATACACAAACCAAAAAAAATAAAACTAAACCAAAACCTGACCCTAAAACTGAAACTAAATACTCAACCAACCCTACCTAAAACTAAAATAAAATAAAACAAATAATAAAATAAATAAATAAACCTAAACCAAAATAAAATAAAATAAAATAAAAAACCTAAACTACTTAAACCTAAAAAAAAATAAAATAAATAAAAATAAATAAAAAGAAATAAATAAAATAAAACCTAAATAAAATAAACCTAAATATAATAAAACTAATAAAATAATAAAATAAACCTAAAATAAAATAAAAATAAAACTTAAATTAAAAAAAATATAAACCTAAAATAAAAAATAAAAAAATAAAATAAAACCAAACTAAAAACCTAAACTAAAATTAAAATAAAATAAACAAATATAATAAACCTAAACCTAAACTAAAAATAAAACTAAAAATAAAACTAAACATAAACTTAAATAAATAAACCTACTAACTAAAGTAAATAAATAATATAAACTAAAAATAAACCAAAAACCTAAACTAAAAATAAAACCTAAATAAAACCTACCAAAACCTAAAAAATAAATAAAAAACCTAAACTAAAATAAAATAAAATAAAACTAAACATTTAAAATAAACTTGAACTTAAAATAAACTAAAATAAAATAAACTAAAATAAATAAACCTAAAATATAAACTAAACTAAATAAAATAAAATAAATAAGCTAAATAAAATAAAATAAAATAAACCAAATAAATAAAAAAAACAAAATAAACTAAATAAACCCAAACCTATTTGCTTAATTTTTAAAAAATTCTAAACCCTAAATCCTAAATCATAAACCCTAAACCTAAACCTAAACTAAAAAACTTAACCTACCTACCTAAACCCTAAAAAAAACCTAAACCACAATTAAACCTAAACCTAAACTAAAAAACTCTAAACCACAAGCCTAACTTAAACCCACAAATCCTAACCCCCAAACCTAAACTTTAAACCTAGACTAAACACAACTAAATAAATGAACCACAAACCTAAATGGTCCCTAAACTAAAACCCCAAAATTAGATTAAACCTAAGAGGAAAAGCTTGATGGCGGGAACATCACCATCAAGCAGGCTTAGTCTAGATTTGGAGGTGGAGGTGGCGAGAGGTTCTGATCATAGTGGTGGTGGGGATGCAGAGTCTTGTCGATATGGAGGTGGTGGTGAGGCGATGGTGGTTATGGAGGTGGGAGAGCGATGGAGGTTACACGGTGGTGGGAGAGATCAGGGATATGATGGTGGATCATGCTACTCGAGAGGGAGAGAATCGATGAGGCTGGAGAAACTAAGAAGCTGTCGATCCAATCTATGTAAACTATGTCTTTACATACAGTTCTACTAATCTAGGGTTTTTGATTTGCTCTAGGCTGCTCATTTTTTATCTATTCCATTGGTTGGGTCTTAGAAAACATGGGATTCTACTTGGTTCACGAAATCGAAAAGAAAAAATGTTGAGTCTGAATTTGTTCTCTGTTAAAAAAAACCTTAAACCCTTAACCCTAAACTAAAACTAAAACCCTAAACCTAAAACCTAAACCCTAAACCCTAAACCTTAAAATAAACCCCAAACCTAAAAAACTAAACCCTAAAGCTAAAACCTAAACCAAAACTAAATAAAACCTAAAAATAAAATAAATAAAAAAATTAAACCAAAATAAAATAAAATAAAAATAAACTAAACTAAACCTAATTCTAAACCTAAAAAGATAAAAATAAAATAAAATAAATAAAATACTAAATAAAACCTAAATATAATAAAATAAATAAAATAAAATAAAACTAAATAAACCTAAAAATAAACCAAAATAAATATGATAAATAAATAAAACCTAAACCCTAAACTAAAACCTAAACCTAAAATAAAATAATAACAAACTAAAATAAACTAAACTAAACTAAAATAAACTAAACTAAAATAGATAAATCTAAACTAAAAAATCATAAAATGAAATAAACTAAAATAAACTAAACCTAAACTAAAATAAAACCTAAAATAATCCTAAAATAAAACCTAAAACCTAAACCTAAAAAATAAAACCTAAACTACCAAATTAAAAATAAAACCTAAACTAAAATAAAATAAAATAAAACTCAACTAAAAAAATAAACTAAACCTAAAATAAACTAAAATAAAAGACCTACAAAAAATAGTAAACATATAAATAAACTAAACTAAATATAAATAAACCTAAATAAAAATAATAAAATAAATAAACTAAATAAATTAAATAAACTTACCTAGGGTTTACATAATTTAAAAACCATAACCACTAAATCCTAAACCCTAAATTGTAAACCCAAACCCAACCCACAACCTATAACTACAACCCTAAATCAACACCCTAAAACCTAAACCCACAAAACCCCAAACACTAAACACAAAACCCTAAAACCTTAAACCCTAAACCCTAAGCAACCTAAACCCAACTAACACTAAACCCAGAATGGGCAACCTTGATGGAGAACATCACCATCAACCAGGATAGTCACATCTAGGAGGATATGAAGAAGCGAGTTATGCAGTGGTGGTTATGGAGGGAGGGTTTCAACCATGGTGGTGGCAGAGGAAGAGATTAGAGATATGATGGTGGATCTCGCTACTCTAGCGGTGGGGGTGGTTCTAATGGGAACTTGAGAAACTGAAGAATGACCAATCTAATCTGCTTTGCATGGCTGTATCTTTATATAGGCTCTACTAATCTAGGTTTTTTGATTTGCTCTATGGGTGCTCATTTTTTATCTATGTCGTCGCTTGTGTCTTAGAAAAGTTGGGGTGCTACTTGGTTGATGAAATCAAAAAGCAAAAATGTTTAATTTGAATTTGTCCTCTATTAAAAAAACCTTAAACCCTAAACCCTAAATCATAAGAATGGAACCATACGAGAACATCCAAGGATCTAGATCTGGCGGTGGGTGAGGTGGAGGTTATATCGTGGTGGTGTGGGGATCTAGAGGTGCTAGTGGATATGGAGGTGGTGGTTGGAGAGTGGTGGTTATAGACACTTTGGAGGAGCGAGGTTCTGAGGCGTGGTGGTGGCGAGGAGAGATCGAGGATATAATGGGATCTTGCTACTCGAGAGGTGGGGTGGTTGATGGGAACTAAGGAAATTAAGAATGAGATCAATCGCTTCTTATTAAAGCTTTATATATAGAGGCAGTTCTACTTATATAGGGTTTTTGATTTGCTCTATGGGTGCTCATTTTTTATCTATGTCATTATTTATGTCTTATAAAACTTGGGATGATACTTGGTTCATGAAATCAAAAAGAAGAAATATTGAATCTGAATTTGTTCTCTATTAAAAAAAATCTTAAACCCTAAACCCCAAACCCTAAACCCTAAACCCCCCTAAACAAAAACCTAAACATAAATAAAACAAAACCTAAAAATAAAATAAATAAAAAAAAAACCTAAAAAACATAAAATAAATAAAATAAAATAAAAAACATAAATAAACTTAAAAAACTAAACCTAAACCTAAACTAAAAGGAAAATAAAATAAAATAAAACTCAACTAAAATAAAATAAATAAAACCTAAACTAAATAAAAAACAACTTAAATAAAATAAAAACTAAAAAAAAAAAATAAAGTAAACCTAAAATAAAATAAAAAAAATAAACTAAACCTAAAAATAAACCTAAAATAAAACTAAAAAATAAATAAAATAATAACCTAAACTAAAAACCTAAATAAAATAAAATGGATAAACAAACTAAAATAAACTAAACCTAAACTAAAATAAACTAAAGATAAAATAAATCCTAAACATAAACCTAAACCTAAAACTAAATAAAATAAAATAAAACTAAAAAATAAACCTAAACCTAAACTAAAAAATAAAACCTAAAATAAAATAAATAAAACTAAAACCTAAACCTAAAAATAAAATAAAAATAAAACCTAAACTAAAATAAAAATAAAATAAAATAAAATAAAATAAAATAAAACTCACTAAATAATAAATAAAACCTAAAAATAAACTAAAATAAAAAAAAACTAAAATATAAAAATAAATAAAATAAACTAAATAAATAAATAAAATAAACTTAAAAAATCAAATAAATAAAATAAACTAAATAAACCCTACTAGTTTACTTAATTTAAGAACCCTAAACCCACAAAATACAAACCTAAACCTAAATGAACCTAAACTACATCCTTAAATTAACTAAAACCTAAAACCTCTTTAGAATGAGAACCCGGTAGGAACATCACCGTCAACTAGTCTCTAAATATGGTGGTGGAGGTGAAGGTAGAGGGACGGTTATCGTAGTGGTGGTGGGTATCTTGAGGTGTTGGTGGATATAGAGGTGGTGGTCGAAGCAGTGGTGGTTATGGAGGCGGGAGGAGCGACAGACGTTATAGCCATGGTGGTGGTGGAGGTAGAGATCGGGGATATGATGGTGGATCCTGCTACTTGAGAGGTGGGGGTGGTTTTGATGGGAGCTACAAAAATTGAAGAATGGCATCTGATCTACTTCTTATGGAACTATTTCTATATAGACAGTTCTACTTATCTATGGTTTTGATTTTCTATGGGTGCTCATTTTCATCTATGTTTACTTATGTCTTAGAAAACTTGGGGTGCTACTTGGTTGATAAAAGAAAGAAAAAATGTTGAATATTTGTTCTCTCTATTAAACATTAAACCTTAAACTAAAAACCCTAAACTAAACCTAAACTAAACCTAAACCCTCAAACTCTAAACCCTACCACAAACTCTAAACCCTAAACTCTAATACCCTCCCTAAACCTAAACCACTAAACCCTAAATAAACCCTAAACACTAAACTAAACCACTAAACCCTCCAACCACCAATAACCTAACCTCCCTAAACCCCCCAACTAAACCCTAACCCTAACCCCACTACTAACCCACCTCTAACCCTAACCCTAAACCCTAAACCTTGAATAAAAAGGTTCTTAGGAGTTGATTTAAAGAATAACCTAATCCTAACATAGTTACGGTAGCTAAAGAAAAGGTTTTTAAGAGTCTTTCCCTTTAGTATTAAAGATTTGAATACCTAAACCCTAACCCTAAATCATATTATAGTACCATATATTATAGTATAATGTAACATCATATATTTGAGCATGTAGTGATGTGTTGTTGGATGTTATAAGATGTTTTGAAATGTTTTAGTATATTATGGTATTGTGACTATAGTCTATATTAATATAAATCATAAAAATATTGATTTAATAAATTAGATGAAGAAATTTGTTAAATTTGAAGAATTAGGTTGTAGTACCAAAGTTGTGCTGCTCCACTTGTAGTCTAAAAAGTAAGATTATATGTTCAAAATAAATATTATATGTTGTAGCATAGTATAGCATCATATATCATAATATATTATTCTATGCATTTTAAATTCCTTTAGTATTTTAAAATCATGCAGTCAAGCTTACACTAGCATTATTTATAAAAATGTTGATTTAGACTTTAAAATGGTAGAATTTGGCCAAATTCATAATAGGTAGAGCATGGCATCATAATATATTGTTCCAATTTAAAATATGTAAGTGATACGACTAAAATATATAGTTTTTTATTGTTTAGTCTAATTTTATGATTTTTTATCTTAAGCAATCCCTTGTGATGTGATATGCAATATAATATAATATAATATGTTATAGTGTATTATAATATAGGATGCCATAACATAGTGTAGCTTCATGCATTATAGCATCCGATTGTGTATTACTACTTGTTGTTTAGCATATTTTAGTTTGTTATAGTATGATGTAGTAGAGTTTGTACTAGTATAATTCATAAACATATTTATTTCTAGGTTGAGATGATGGGATTTGGCCAAATTTAAGGTAAGCTTTAGGGAACAACATTGGGGGTGTGCTATGGTGAGTCTTTTAATCAAAATAATGGAATTTTGCATCCAAAATAAATGTTCATTTTCAACCAAATATTATAAATTTTTTGCTCAAAGTGATTCATTTTAAGGTGTAATGTAAGATAATATATTATATGAAAGCATATTAAAATATAATGTACATAACAATATGACTTCACATTTATATGAATGTGGTGGTGTGTTACTAAATGTTATTGTACATTTTAGTATGTTTTACTTTTGTTATAATACATTGGGTCAAAACTCACAAAAATGTTAATTTGAAGGTTGACATGGAAGAATTTGGCCAAATTCACGGAACACACCAAAGAAGCAACACCAAAATTTGACTATTTTTTACCATTTCTAATAGAAAAATAACCATTTTACATCCAAAATGAACATTATTCATATTTTAAGAAATTTTTTTTATTTGTTCCTTTTAACTGATTCTAATGAGGTGTAATGTTAGACAATATATTATATTATAGAAAATTATATTATAAAATCATATATTATACTATAATATATTATGTTAATCCACACTATAATATGTTTAGCATGATATTGTATAGTTTCTTTGAGCTTGCACCATCACAAATCATAAAATGTTGATTACAATGTTAAGATGATGTAATTTGAATGAATATTATTAGCTGGTTGAAGTATTAAAGGTGTGCATAAGAGAAGAAATAAAATTTGATGAGAATTCCATGTCAAGGACATGGAGGGAGACCAGCTAGGGGATCACACATGCATTGGACATGACATGTGAGGGGTCTATGTCAAGGGCATAGAAGAAAAAAATTTATTTGGGATAAGGTTTGAATTTGATTTGATTATTTGATTTGTGGAAAGAAGATTTACTGGGGATAATAATCTATAATCCATCAGGGATTAAGATCTAATCTACTTTAATTTATTTTATTTTAATTAATGTGGAGGCATATCTACTAGAGGTATGGGCTCGAGTCCACTAGGGATCGTATATGAACCTTTCTGGGAAGCAGTTCTGCTATCCCTGTGGGATTGGGATTTGAGTTTGATTTCATAGATTTGTTTGGGGATGTATCTATTGGGGAATAAGAGTTTGGTTGGATTTCTTTGATTTAGACTCTTGGGGAGTTTGTTTAATTTGGCTCCAGGGGAGGTTTTGAATTTGATTTGTTTGCTTGACTTTATATATGATTTAGGGCTCCACTAGAGAAGGGTGTGATTTAACCCACCTGGGAAAGTTAGATTGGGTTTAATTTAATATGAGTTAATGTATGGACCTTGGTGATGGACCCACCGAGAAGGGCTATATCACCACCGCCTCAGTTTATAATTCCAAATGGATAGTCTATCACATGGGGTAGAGCTACCTAAGGGGTTGCCTTGATGCAATGACTGGTTGGAAGAAGGCATAGCAAACTTACATCATCTAAAGTGAGGAAAAACCACAGGGGTGACCTGTTACATGCACAACAAATTGAACCTGACCTAGGGTGACTACTGAGTGAATGCTGTTGGGGACTTATATCAACTCAAAAGTAGTCAGGATTAATTTTATCTTAATTTCATGTGATTTGATATGGTTTATTTAGTTTAGTTTGATTTTGAATTGAGAGTATGTCCACTAGGGATGTGAGCTCAATCAAATTTGATAGATTTAATTTATGGACCATGTCGGTGTGCGATGGACCCACTGAGAAGGGGCGATATCAGACTTGTTGTATCTCAAATTTACAAATCCAAATGGAAAGTCTACCGCCATGGGGTAGAGCCAACCTAAGGGGTTTCCTTTTGGTGCAATGATTATGCTAGGAAGAAGGCAGAACTTACATCTTCTAAAGTAGGGAACAACTGTGATGTATTGGTACATACAAATCGAACGACTTAGGGAGACTATTGAGTGAATGCTAGGGACTTATATATTAACTTAAGAGTAATCGTGATTCTTATAGGGAGTTTTCCGACGCCTTAAAGATAGATGCTTGCTTGGGAAAAGATACCACTGGGGATGTCCCCCTAATCCACAAGTGAATATATATTTTGTTTATATGTTTGGGTGGACCCTGTTTGTGTGCGAGGGACCACACTGAGAAGGGGCTATGTCAACCTTGACATATCTTAGATTTACTAGACCAAGAGAGAATTTGCACATCCACGTGAGATTCTCTAACCAGTGGTTACTAGAAAGGAGAACTCCAACCGATAGTAACTGGTATTGTCTAAATGGGGTCACAAAGGATGTGATCCAAATATCCCAGGGGAATGTGCTACGGCATTATCCCGAGCCCGGAAAAAAAGCCTTATGTATGATTGCCAACTCAAGGAGAAAGCATAGAAGACATACATCTACCATGAGTGGTGTATCATAAGGTGTGAGAACCAACCAACCTAAGGTGTATCTCCAAGATAGTGAGAACCAACCAACCTAAGTTGCTGTGTTCAATGATAAATATGGAAAGAAATCATGTAGGCTTACAACTTTCCATGCAGAACTAATTATTAAGATAGTCTATCATCAGAGGGACATATATTATTTGACCTAGAGTGACTACTAAGAGGGGAGCCCCAAGGAAGGACTAGACCTAGACTTGAAGCAATCAAGAGGGAAGGAGCCCTACAGGACTTATCCTAAACTTCAAATATACTTGACCCAGTCAGTGCATGAAGACTAATCTAAGAAGAAAGCATAACAGGCTCACATCCTCTTAAACAAAGCCAACATGAGGTATTACCAACCATAGTAAGGACTACCAAACTAACAAGGTGCTCATGCAGTGCAAAGTAAGGAAGGAAAGCATAGCAGACTTACATCCTTGAAAGCAAGAAGACCACTGGGGTGACACACTAGCAGGGTAGCACGTCAGCCCAACCTAGAGCAACTATTGAGTGAGTGTCATTGGGGGCATTATCTCAACTCAGAGTAGCCCGAGATAAAAAGATATGTGTTTGTTTTATATGTTTATGTGTAGTTTGTGTTTGTATTGTATCGATGAAGGATAGGGCACTACTCAAGTTTTTTACACCTACCCTAAACACATCGTGGTGGATTCATAAACAAGAATACTTTCAACATGGAAGAGACTGAATTTGAAATGGAATTTTCATTGATGATAATTATTTTCTAACATGATTTATAATATTTCTTTAAGTAGAGCCCATTGATTGGAAGTTGGGCACTCTCCTTATGATTAATAAGTCGATAAGATCCTCCTTGGTAGGCCTTCTTTATGGCAAAAGGGCCTTCCCAAGTGGGTTCAAACTTGCCTCCAATCTTAAGATGGGCAATAATTAGTCTCCTTAGAAATAAAATAAGCTCTCCTACTTGAAAAGCTCTAGGATGGACCAACTTGTTGTAAGCTTCAAGCTAAGCTCAGACAATGTGAGGTTTTGCATGCCCCGGCATTTCCTCCTCCAAACCTTGAGATTTTCTATCTGAACTTGCAGATCTTGCCATATATGTGGTGGACTATAGGACCCATACACAAGGCTTCAACCACCAATTGCTCATGCTAATTATCACTTGTTATTATCGAGTGTCTTTTTTAGTATTTGAATGAGAGTTTTATTGAAGGCTTCTGCTAAGCCATTTGCCCTCACATAGTTGATGATAGAATATCTCCAATCTATACTGTGTCTCGGGTAAAGTTGTTGATCTTAGTGCTTTTGAATGCAATACCATAATCAGATATAATTCATCGAGGCACTCTAGACCTGTATACGATATAGTTCCTAAAAAACTAGAGCAAAAGCTGAGTTGTGACCTCTCTGATCAGAATCACCTTCACCCATTTGGAAAAGTAGTCAATAGTAGTTAAGATGAACCGATGACCCTTGGAAGAAAGAGGATCAATCAGACCCACTATGTCGGTACCCAAAACTCGAATGGCCATGAGGCTAATGTAGGATGTAGAATGTTGGGTGGTTGGTGTAGGACCATGTAGTTGACATTGGTGGCATTGCCTAGTTGTATCTATGTAATCTTTGATTATCAACATACAGTAGTACCCCTGTATCTTGATCTTGGCTTTCATCTTTAGATCGGATTGTTGGCTCCACGTAATCCTGAGTGTACATCAGCCACGATCTTACAAGCTTCATGCTTGTCTAAACAACATAACCAGATCTGATCGAAAGATCGTCAGTACAAGACACCATCTACAAGAGCATAGGAAAGTGCTCTCTACTTCATCTAATGGGCTTGGGACTTCTCTTGAGGTAGTTTTGCCTTTATTTAGGTAATCCATGAATGGTTGCCTCCAATCTAACTCCTCGTCTTTCTTGGCAATAGCAACCTCCCCTTCAAGAGAGTACTTTTTTAAGAGTTCAATATCAATAAGGCATAAGACTTATTTATTTTGGCTAAAGCATATGCTACAACATTCTCTCCTTGAAGAATCTTATAAATGGTAACCTCTAGGATTTGGGCCAACAACTCCATGGTGTACTTGTGGTTATGATGGAGCTTGGGCTTTATAAACTTATAGGACCCAGTGATTTGATTGATAACTAGGTGAGAATTAGCAAAGATGTCGATGTTCTGGATGCTTAGAGTAATGGCTAACTACAAACTGGCAATCAGAGTCTTAAATTTGACATTATTGTTGGTGTAAGGATTAGACAGATGATATAACAATCTCATAATATCATGGTTCAGAGTTAAGAGAATTATTCTTACCCCTACCTTTCTTAAAATAGTAGATTGTGGTTCTTCTCTATTTGAGAAGAAGCCACACCATCAAAGTACATCTCCCAAGGTGAATGCTAGTATCCCTTAAGTTCATGATTTATTCATCGTGAGATCATCACTAAGTGGAGAGTCAGGAAGTGGGTGTGCTACTAAGAAATCTACTACGCTTGTCCTTTATCATGCGAAGTAAAGGTAATGTCAAACTATGAGAGGATCATGGACCATCGTGCCAACCGTCCGTATACCGTCAGCCATGTCATGAGATACTGTAGTGGATTGATCCTAGAGATTAAGTTCACCTTATGAGGAAGCATGTAGTGCTATAGCTTTTAGGATACAAAGATTAAAGCTAGGCAATGCTTCTCAATGGGTAGATAATTAGCCTCAGTAGGGATTAGATAATGGCTGAGGTAGTAGAGTGTGTTTTCCTTCCCTTCATTATTAGCTTGGGCCAACAAAGCACCAAGGGAGTCATCTAACACAGTAGTGTAAAGTATGAGCAGGTTGCCCTAGATAGGGGCTGCTAGAATCGATGACATCATTAGGTAATGCTTGATATCTTTGAAGGCATGCTCACACTTTTCATCCCACTTGAACTTGGCATTCTTTTTGACAAGTGCAGAGAATGGTTGACATCTTCTCGATAAGTTGGATATAAAGCATCTTAGATAAGCAAACCACCCTTGGGATGATCTAAGTTGAGTTAAACTTTTAAGGGTGGCATTTCTAATATCACCTTGATCTTCTAGATCAATTTTGATTCCCGTCCACAATAAACCAAGGAATTTCTACTCAATGCACACTTGTGGGTTTATTTTGAGGTTAAATTATCTTAATTGTTCAAAACTACTCAAGTCAAAGAGATGGTATTCTTTTCTCTACTTTTCACCACGAGATCATCTATAGACACTCAACTTGATGATGAATGAGTTAATCAAAAATTTGAGTCATAGCCCACTGGTATGTAGCACCAGCATTTTAGTGTTGAAAGGCATGACCTTATAGCAATAGATTCTGATCGGGGTTTTCATCTTCAGGGGCCATCTTTATTTGGTTATATCCAGATGAGCCATCCATGAAAGAGAAGATTTCATGAGATGAGGCAATGTTCACCATTAGCTCAAGGATTGGCAATGGAAATTCATCTTTTGGACATGCCTTATTTAAATCCCTAAAATTGACATATATGTGAATTTGGCCATTCTTTTTCTTAACTAGGATGATGTTGGCTAACCAGGTAGGGTATTTTTCTTTCCAGATGAAGCCAACATCAATCAGTTTCTTGACTTCATAAATGACCGTTGTTCTATGTCTAATCACATGCATAGCTTGCTTGATAGGGTTAGCGTAGGGCTCTATTGCTAGTTTATGGACCACTATGTTAGAGCCAATCTAGGCATCTCTTCATAACTCCATGCAAAGTAGTCCTTAAATAAAGAACTGATGTATGTCGGGCGTGGATCTTCTTCAATTCCTAAGTTGATTTCCTTGAGCTCATCGATGGTTGACTTGGTCTTTTCTTTGAACTCTAGCAGTGAATCTTTGACTTCAAAATCATCTAAATCATCTAAGTTTCTAAGCATAGCTCCTCATATAAGTTAATGTGATTTGAAAAGAACCAATAAGATTACAAATGATTGGTGATGACAAAGCAGTAATTATCATCATCGACTGGACCCACTATATCGAATCCTAGTCCCGATCTTGATTGAGAGCTTTTGCATTTGTTCTTCCATATTCTTTTGAAGTAGTCTGACATGTGCTTTGACCAAGTATGTGGGATTAACCCTTTCTTTGCTAAATTATGAACACAAGGCAAGTACCAATCAAAAGGTAATTCTATTAAATCTTTATATGAATCATCCTCAAGTTCTACATCAACTTTTTGACTTGAGGATGATGCTCCCAGAAAAAAGCTCTGAGTCTTCACACCTATGGATGACTTAGGGGATTGTTTAACTATCAAACTCTCAATATTTTGAGAGGAAAGTGGGGTTAGAGCTAAGGTTCCCAACTGATGCCTAACTATTTCACATATAGACTTGGATACACTTATACTCTACTTTGGTGCCCGATCTTCATCGCTATTTGGCTTAAGTGTCACCTCTAAGATCTACTACTGAGAAGAGCTAGCTGGTGTGCTAACCATATCAAACTCATCCTATGAGCTAGATTCTAAGTCTATATAGATAGAAGGTGTACTCCTGGTAGTTGTGATATATCTTCTATTGGGTGGCCAATAAAGAGATTTTCCACCTCTAGGATTGACTCTGAACTGGCCTCTTCCTCTACCTAGTGAAGGTCAGGTCATCCTACCCATATGTTCAAATGGAGTAATGAACTATGGGTGTAATCTAATGTTAAGCTCCACTTCCTCCTCCAAGTCTATTTTCGCTCCCTTTTATTTTTTTTCATTTTCTCTTTTCTTTTCTTTTTCTTTTGTCCTTCCTTTTCTTTTTCTTTTTCTTTATCTATTATTTTTAAACTTTGGCCAAGTTCATGAGAATAGACTTGTTTATTTTGAGGGTGGTAGTAAGCCACATCCTCATATATGTCACCTCGTGAACTATAAATGGCTTGAGATCTCCTTTGACATACAGATGATCCCACCTCTCAAACTTCATACATTGATGTAGAGAGGATGAAACTATGTTGTTCTCATGTATCCATGGTCTCCCAAGCAAAGTGTTCAAAGATCCATCCAAGTCTATAATGTGAAACTTGGCTTCGATCTTCCAATCATCTATCTCCAAGGAAAACACTATGGAGCCTTGTGACCTCACTTTTGGAGTGCGGATTCAATCACATCTTATAGACTTAGAGTCTTCTAGACACTAAGACTTCCCTAGTCATAAGACACTTCTAACATTAGGTAAACGCTTAACCTAAGAAAGACTTAGAAGGGTTAACCATAGGATTAGGTTATGCCTTAGGGATTACGATAATCCACCTACCCTACAACACAAATCCAATACATGTTCACCTTCTCAAACCAAACCTCAAGTTCAATTCAAACATCAAATTCAAATCAAAATCCAAACCCAAATTCCAAAACCAATTGATTGAAGCCCATGATCAAACCCAAACTTGAAACCCTTCCTAAGCCATATGACCTATCCCATGGACTTAGCCAAATCATAATCCAAATCCATCCAAAATCAATCCAAAATCAATTAGTTTTTGTATGTTCAATTTATATCTTCAATCATCTTCCTAAATATAAATCAAACATACATTCAAATTATCAAAACTAAATCAAATTATATCAAAACCCCTCCTAAGCTATATAACCTATCCTATCTTAAATCCAAATCAGTCAAACTCAATTGATTTTCTCACAAATCAATATTTTTAATCATCTTCATAAATTTAAATTAAATATACATTTAAATCATCAAATATAAATCAAACCAAATCAAAATCCAAACCTAAGCCACATGACCTAACTCCATGGACTTAGCCAAATTCCTTCATTCCAAAATCCAAATTCAATTGATTTTCTCATTAATCAATCATACCTTCAATCATATTCACAAATATAAATGAAATCTACAATCATCAAGCCAAACCAAAATCAACCCAAGTCAAACCCAACTTAACCCTTTTTAATCTTGAAATGTTCAAATGAACCAAAACCCATTTGAACCCAAATATAATATATATATATATAAATATATATATATATATCCCAACTAAATAAAAAGTCAACCCAAAATCAAGCCAACTAAACCAATTGGTCTACTGAACCCAAAGTGGCCAATTTGACCTATTTGAGCCAAGTTCTAGTCCTACCAAAATTAGATTATACCAAGCCCATCAAAACCTCCCATCATGATTTTTCATCACCCTAGGTTGATCAATGATCATAAATTGGGTCAAACCAATTCAACTTGGTCATTTGACAAAGTCAACCCTTAACCCATATGAACCCATCTAGCCAAATTGCAACCTAAGCCAAATCCCTTAAAACCAACAATTCATACCAAATCAAAATCAATATTTGAATATGACTTGACCTTCAATTGAGTCAAACCAAACCCAATTGGCCCTCTTGACTCAAGTTGACCAAATTGACTTAAAGGACCAAATTGGGTCAAATTAAAATATAAACCAAATTGATTGCAACCAATGGCTCAAGTTCATTCCAAATTGATTGTTGAACTTGACCAAAGCCATGATTTGACCCAATTGAACCCAATTGACCTACTTAGCCAAAATTGACATAAAGGTTCAACTTGGCCTGAATAAAAAAAAGCCTATAATCATCTTCAATTGGTCAACTAAACCCAAACCAACACCCAACCCAAGCCAATTTGGCCAAATTGGTTAAATTGGTCAACTTAACCCATTTGACTCAAATGAATTCAAATGAGCCAAAATCAAATCTTTGCCAAACTAAACCAAACCATTTGAACCAAAACATCCCAAATGATCATATGAACTTGACCCAACCCTTGGTTTGACCCAATTTGACCAATTAGTCAACTTGACCTAACCTAACCCAATTTGACCTAAATGAGTCAAATTGAGCCAAACCTAACCAAATCAACTCCAATTTACTTAAAATTTGCTAACCCACTTTGCCTTTTCAAATCTTCTTCCTAAATCAATGCCAAATGATCATTCTACCCTTGGTTCAAGGGCATCACATGAGACAAATCCCATGTAAGTGATCATTTTCATTCCATGGCCACTGGTACTCTCCCAATGGTCCACCTAGCACCTAGGACACTACCCAACCCGCCTGTGGTTGGTCCATGACACATGGGAGGTGAAATCACCCTCCCCATTAGAGCATTTGAAACCCATAGGACACCCATGATTCCTCTTTGGCAGCCACCTCCACACCTTCAACCAACCAAGCAGAGCCAACTCACTTCCTCCCTGCCACCCATGACTCCTTGAGATGGTTGGACGTCTACTAGAAGCCAAACCCGATCTCATCATCTGATTAAGATGAAGGGGTTATACACCCCCTCATTTCCACTCAAACACACACACAAAAATCATTCCTTAGAGCCCTAGCTACCCAAGATGAGCCGCTAGAGCCATTCCCTAAGCTCTCAAGATTATTCCTCGATCAAAAAATCCCATTCCCGTCTATCCCAAAATAGGACACTCTCATTTCTAGCCTAACTTCCTCATTTCTCCATAAAAATTAATTTAATTTTGCACGCACCTTCCCTAACCCTTGTCGAGAAGAATCATCTCCTAAGCTTCCCGAGCACTAGAGGACTTGATCAAGCTAAAATCATCAGTTCATGGAATTCTAAGCGAATGTCAAGGAATTGATCCAATTACTACTTAATAAGGCTTTGTCTCCACCAGATCAAACTTCCTCAATCATTTGAGCCACCGATCTTGAGCTCCAGTAAGGTATTCTTCCAAAATTGATCCTTAGGCAAAAATGGGTTTGAGGTTTTTGAAGAAATCTTGCATCTCGTGTGATCTTGACCCTTGATCCCTCCATCGATGTTGTGAAGGTGTGGGATCCTTTGATTTTTTGAGCTGGTAAGACATGAGTAATGGTGGACAGACTCCATTCTCCCTCACTCATGTGATGTTAGATCATGCACCATTTATTTCGCATGATCAGAGGGGACGGTCGAGATTAGATCCACTAGATCGATCTGATTCAATCTTATCAAGTGGGATTAATCATAGAGATCGATGATGGATGAGAAAGCACATCCGCACCTCTACATAAGCACGAAGTTGGATAAATTTTAAGAATCTCAGGTGCCACATGGAAAGCGTCATGGGTGCCACATGCCAATAAGATTAGCTTAATTAATCATTTTAATGGCAAACTAAAATCCAAAACCCCAAAAGCCTAAACACTAAACCCTAACCCTAAATCCTAAATCCTAAAACTAACCTTAAACTCTAAACACTAAACTATAACCCTAAACTGTAAAAACCTAAACCCTAAACTCTAAACCCTAAACCCTAAAAACCCAAAACCCTAAAGCCTAAACACTAAACCCTAAACCCTAAACCATAAAACCCTTAAACCCTAAACTAAACCCAAAACCCAAAACCCTAAACCTAAAACTCTAAACCCTAAACCCTTAAAACCTAAAACATAAACCTAAAAAATAAAATAAAAATAAAACTAAACTTAAAAATAAACCTAAACCTAAACCTAAACCTAAAAAATAAACTAAAATAAGAAACCTAACCTTAAAATAAATAAACCTAAAATAAATAAAATAAATAAAATAAAAATAAAAGGTAAACATAAAAAAAAAAATAAACTAAAAGAAATAAAAAATAAGCTAAGCTAAATAAACCTAAACCTATAGGTTTACTTAATTTAAGAAATAAAAAATAATAAACCTACAATACTAAACCTACGACCATAAACCCTAAACTCTAAACCCTAAACCCTAAACCCTAAAAAACCCTAAACCTTAAACCCTCAACCAAGCTCTAGATCTAACAGTCGAGGCGAAGGCAGAGGTGGTAGTTATCATAGTTATGGTCGGGGATCTAGAGGTGCTGGTGGATATGGAGGTGGTGGTCGGAGTAGTGGTGGTTATGGAGGCAGGAGGAATGATAAAGGTTACAATCTTGGTGGTGGCGTAGGAAGAGATCGGGATATGATGGTGGATCCTGCCACTCGAGAGGCCGTGGTGGTTCTGATGGGAAATGGAGAAACTAAAGAATGGCCGATCCTATTGCTACTTATAGAACTCTCTCTTTATTGTAAAGATAGTTCTAGTTGTATAGGGATTTTGATTTTCTCTATGCGTACTCATTTTTGATCTATGTCATCGCTTGTGTCTTAGAAAATTTAGTATGTTACTTGGTTGATGAAATCAAAAAGAAAAAATGTTGAATATGAATTTGTTCTCTATTAAAATAAAAACTAAAAACCTTAAACCCTAAACCTAAAACCTAACCTTAAATTGTAAACCCCAAAAATCCTAAACCCTAAACCCTAAACCCTAAACCTTAAAACTTTAAACCCTTAACCCTAATACCCTAAATTCTAAACCATAAACACTAAAAAACCTAATACCTTAAACCTTAAACCCTAAATCCCTAAACCCTAAACCCTAAACTCTAAACCCTAAACCTAAACCTAAAAAATAAAATAAAATAAAACCTAAACTAAAACCTAAACCCTAAAATGAAAATAAAATAAAATAAAAAATAAAAACTAAAATAAAATAAAATAAAATAAAAACCTAAACTAAACTAAAATAAAAATTAAATAAAATAAAACTAAACCTAAAATAAAATAAAATAAACCTAAAATAAAACTAAATAAAAACTAAATAAAAACCTAAGCCTAAAAAATAAATCTAATAAAAAAATAAACCTTAAACAAAAAAAACTAAGCCTAAAATAGAAATAAAATAAACCTAAATTAAGATAAACTAAACTAAAATAAATAAAACCTAAAACTAAACCTAAAATAAACAAAACCTAAACCTAAACCTAAACTAAATAAAATAAAATAAACTAAAAATAAACCTAAGCCTAAACTAAAAAATAATACTTAAAAATAATTTTAAAATAAAAACCTAAAACTAAAACCTAATAAAGGAAAACCTAAACCTAAAAAATAAAATAGAAATTGAACTAAACTAAAAAATAAATCGAAACCTAAAGCTAAACCTAAAAAATAAATTAAAATAAATAAACTTAAAATAAATTAATTAAAATAATTAAAATAAAATAAACCAAAAACCTAAAATATATAAAATAATTAAATAAAACTAAACCTACTAGTTTACTTAATTTAAAAAATTAAAACCTAAATTAAACCCTAAACCCAACCCTAAACCAAAAACCTAAACCTAAAACCTAAATAAAAAAAAATTTTAAAAAAAACCTAACCTTAAACCCTAAACCCTAAACCTACAACTCTAAACCCTAAACCCAAAACCCTAAAATTTTAAACACCAAACCAAAACCCAAAATCCTAAACCATAAACCCTAAACTGTAAACACTAAACCCTAAATTGTCAAACCCTAAAAACCCTAAACCCTAAAGCATAAACACTAAACCCTAAACCTCTATGTTGGCCTAAAGAGCCTCATGTTCAATCCGATCAATTTTGATGATAACAAATGAATGCTTGGATATTCTAATGAATGTTTTTATGTGTTTTAGATATATCAATTGCTAATTACATATACAATACATCTCATAATATGTTTGAGGAAATTGCAAGACTAGAAGAATGAAAGATAGATCAAAATGGATAATGTGAAGCTCAAGATACAATATTTTAGGTTATATGCATTTATAACTATCTTAGAAATTCAATTGAGTTCATTGGCATGAATCAATTTGCTCACAACTTAACATATTATTTTAATTTATATAAATCTCTATCTAATTAACATTCAATTATATGTTTCATACATAGCATTTGAATTGTCAAAATAATAAATGATAATAAATTATGACTATTAAGTGTAATTATTTTATTTACTTAATATAATTAAATATTTTAGTTTAATTTAAAGGTTATATGATAACTAACATATGTATGATTATATATAAATTATATCATAATATTTAAATATCATATTTCAAAATTAACAAAAATATGTGAAATTTTATATTTTAGCCAAAGTCATTTTATAATCAAGAAATTTATATCTGATTTCATCTCCAATATATTCCTTGGATTTCTTTTTCTTTAATTTGATAGGTTACATGGCCCACGTTTGATTAAAAATGAATTTATTATGACTTTTCAAATATTATCTTATTTTAATAATGAATGCATGCTACATGCTTTGAATATATTAAGAGCCATATTTGATTATTTTTGACTTGCCCATATAAATAGCCAAATTTTTTTGAATTTAATATTTATTTAATATAAATTATTTTTTATTGAATATTAAATTATTAGATGATATCATGATGTTAGAATAATATATTATTTTGAAATAATTCAAAATTACCTTCTTTCTTATAAATAGCCCTCATTCTCTTCATGAAAGCATTCCTCATTCAAATTCAAAATCCCTCCAGCAAATCTAAGAGAAAATTTCTTAGATTTTCCTTCCAAGTGTTCTCCAAATATTGCAAGATCAAATCCTTGGTGTGGAAGCTTTAACATCTTCAACTAAGCAAGCTTTCTTAAATTACTTGAGTTTGTTTTCTTGATCTTAATCCTTTTAGTTATTCATGCTATTTACCATCTATTTATTCTTTCCAATTTAATTTTATGGTGATTAGTCTTTGGACATTATTTTCACATCTAAAAACTCTTGTGGTAGTTTGTAAGATCTATTTCAACTTGTTGAAATTTTTAACTTCCTACAAATTTCTTTTGGTTTCTTGAAATATTTCTTCATTAGTCTTATTTTGAAAGATCATTTATTCTTAGATGTATTTTAGAAGTATATTTTAAGCATTTCAAATTAATTTATTATGCTGAAATTAATTTCATATTTGCTAGATATCTTTTTTTTTTAATTAAAAGCTTACTAGCGTACTAAGATCTATCATATACTAATTTTATTTAAGTATTTTGTGATCATTTACATTAATTGAAAGCATCTTTTTGGTTAAAATATAATAAATTATTCCTTGCTAAAATTTATTTTATTGTGCAAAAGAATATTGTGAATTTATTTTGAAATCATTTTTATATTAGTCTACAAATTGTAATAACATAAACATCTTAGTAAGATCACTTTAAGATATTTATTTTATTACTTATTGATATTAAGTGAGCATTTTATCTTGCCAAAGTTTTTAAGTTGTAAGTGATCATTTATAAATTGTGAGATCATTTTTTGAATTGGATAACTTGGTTTGTGAGAGATTTATTTTATCAAAATTTATTATTTTGTATTTTTTTATGCCTAAAATTTATATTGGGGTTTTCCCTTTGTAAGAGAGAGTACATATTGTTATAGGGTTGTAATCATCCCCTTATAGGAGAGTACTATTTGTAAGATATTTTGCATTTAGTGGATTCTGTGGCTAGTAAATGAGTTTTTGAGTTTGGTAACCACATAAAAATTGTGTGCCTATTATCTCTCTTTACTTTACTGTACTTTTGTTTTTGTTGCATTAAGAATTGTATCTTATCATTATAAAATAAAAAATTAATTTTCTATTAAAACTTAAAATTTAAGATTTAACTTTTAAAATTTTTTAATATCACCCTCACTCCCCCTCTCTTGGGTGTTATAGTGACTCAATTGGTGGTATGAGCCTAGGCTCTTTTATTAGCTTAACATCTAAGAGTAGATCTTTTCGCTATGGCTATGGCATAAGGTTTCCCAAAGGGTTCACCACTAGAGGACAATCCACTCATAGACCTCCACTTTTAGATAGTGTACCATTCGATTATTGGTAAAATAGAACTAATACATTTTTAAGAGGTCAAGATGCATGCATGTGGTATATGTTGACACATCAATATCATACACCCATAGTAGAAGTAAATGGCATAAAAGTAGAAAAACCTTTGGAGGAATGGTCTGAAAAAAGAGAACTTGATGAATTAAATGCTAGGCTTGTAATACTTTACATTATGCTTTATTGATGATTACATGAAAATTTCTATGTTAAGTATAACAAAAATATGGGATAAACTCATTATAACTTATGAAGGAACTAGAAGTTAGAGATGCTCACATAAAAAAAAACTTGTTCATGAATATGAGTTATTTATATGTCTCCTTCTCGAATCTATTTTCTATACTTAGATTCAAAAAAATAATTAACACATTGCATTCTCTTGGAAAACATATAAGAATCAAGACTTAGTCTATAAGATTCATAAATGTCTTCCAAAAGAATGGGAAGCTAAAGTAATGCTATTAATGAAGCTAAGGATTTATCTACTTATCCATTTGATCAGCTTTTGGGTTCTTTGATAGCACATGAATGTTGTTGCTCAAAGGGATAAGATGGATAACTCAAACAAAAAAGGGAGAAGGAGAAAGGAAAAGCCATTGCATTACAAGTTGATGATAGTGATGAGCATAACAACTCAAGCTTGGATGGTGATAGTGATGAGGTGGTCATGCTATCCAAAAGGCTTGGGAACTTGCTAAGGAAGAAGAATCAAAGGTATAAAAAATCTAAAAACTATAAATTTCAAACTAAGAAATTTCTACAAGTGAAGGGATCATTTGCTACCATTGTAAAAAAAGCTGGACACATAAGGTGAAGACGTAACTTGAATCAAAGAAGAAAGAGATTGATGAAAAGAAGAAAGAGATCGATGTGAAAAGAAGAAAATATATGAAGGAGAAAAAGTACCATAAGAAGAAAAAAGATGGTATGGCCAATCTAGTTCAAATGAATCAAATTTGCTCATCTAATGAAGAGGTCAACATATGTCTTATGGAAAATGGAGAATCGACTTAGATTCTCAAGAGGAATGCCTTCAAAGCAAAATCAAAGAAGGCATGTAATACTGGACAAGTGGATGTTCAAGACATATAAATTCACAACTTTAGAATCAAGTGATGGAGGATTTTTTACATATGGAGATAATGCAAAAGGGAAAGATCATTGGCATTGGTTCTATTTGTAAGAATTTATCACTTTAGATAAAGTTTTTCTAGTAGAAGGATTAAAACATAATTTAATTTCTATTAGTCAATTATGTGATAAAGGTTTGAATGTAGTATTCCATGCATCATATTATTATAAAAAATAATGAAAATGTTTTTTTAGTAGGAAAAGATATAAAAATATTTATGTTATTGATTTAGATAGCTTTCATGATGTGAATTTCAATTTACTTTATTTTAAAAGCACTCATGATGATATATGGTTATGGAATAGGAGACTATAACATCACACACTTAATAAAATTGCCAAACTTGATTTAGTAGGATTACCTAAATTAAATTTTCATTCAAACTATGTGATGCATGTATTCATGGTAAGCATTCTAGAAGCTCATTTAAAAGTAAAATATTGTTTCTACTTCTAGACCTCTAGAATTATTGCACATGGATTTATTTGGTCCTATTATAACCAAGTGGAAAAATTATGGTTTTGTGATTGTTGATGATTTCTCTAGATATACTTGGGTTTTATTTGTAACTTACAAGGATGATATTTTGGTGAGTTTAGAAAGTTTTCTAAATATATTCAAAGAGAACAAGGCCTTTTGATTAATAGGTTCAAACGATCATGGTGACAAATTTGAAAATAAATTATTTGAGGATTATTATGATGAACATGGGATTAGACATAATTTTCTACACCAAGAACTCCCCAACAAAATGTAGTAGTAGAGAGAAAAAATACAATATTAATTGAATTAAGTAAATCTATGCTTGATGAGTATAAATTGACAAAATGTTTTTGGTCAGAAGTAGTAAATAATATATGTTATGTGATGAATAGAATTTATTTTAGACCAATTTTGAAGAAGACACCCTATGAATTATTTTTTTGGAAAGAAGCATAATATTGAACACTTTCATGTATTTGGATATAAATGCTTTATTTTGAATAATGGAAAAGAGCATTTAGGTAAGTTTGATTGCAAATCAGATGATGGTATTTTCTTAGGATACTCTCTTCTAAGTAGAGCTTATAGAGTTTTCAATAAGAGAAAATGATTGCAAAAGAATCAATACATGTTATTTTTTGATGAAAATTTAGAAGTGATTGATGAAGAGATTGATAATTTTAAGAAAATATCTTTAGAATATAATGTGGATGATTCATTGCCTAAAGAATTAAAATATAATAAAATCATCCAATAATTATAAGATCCTTCAAAAGGAGTTATGACCGAAGACATAGTAGAGAGGTTGTAGATCATTCATTTTATCTGAGGTTGAACCTAAAAATTTAGAAGAAGCATTAAAAGATAATTTTTGGATTATTTCTATGGAAGAGGAGTTGAATCGATTTGTAATAAATAATGTTTGGGAATTAATCCCAAGACCCCAAGATCAAAATGTCATTGGAACAAAATGGGTCTTTAGGAATAAGTTAGATGATTCAGGTTGTATTGTTAAAAATAAAGCTAGGTTAGCTACACAAGGGTACACACAAGTTGAAGGTATAGATTTTAAAGAATCTATTGCACCCATAGTAAGATTAAGCTATTAGGTTACTTTCTTATGCTTATTTTAGGATTTTAAACTTTTTCAAATGGATGTCAAGAGTGCATTTTGAATGGATTTATTGACCAAGATGTATTTATAGAGAAACCACCTAGATTTGAGAGCCTTGACTATCCAAATCATTGTATAAATTAAAGAAAGCCTTATATGGTTTAAAACAAGCTCCTCGTGCTTGGTTTGATAGGTTAAATAACTTTTTGATAGATCATGGATTTAGAAAGGGTAGAGTAGATACCACTTTATTCCTTAAGAGCATAGATGATGATTTGATACTGATACAAGTGGTAGATGATATATTATTTGGAAGTATAAATGATTCTTTGTGCCATGAGTTCTCATCTTTGATGTCTAAAGAGTTTGAAATGATTATGATGGGAGAACTTAATTTTTTTCTTAGGTCTTCAAGTGAAGCAATAAGAAAATGGCACATTCATCTATCAAACTAAGTACACAAATGAATTTCTTGAGAGGTTTGACATGAAAAGATTTAAATCTAGTAAAACTCCTATGAGCCCATCTATAAAATTGGATTTAGATGAATTAGGAAAATTTGTTGATCAAAAACTTTATAGGAGTATAATAGGTTCACTTTTATACTTTGCTGCTAGTAAGCTTGATATTATGTTCGTTGTTTGTTTGTGTGCTCATTTTCAGGCCAACCCAAGAGAATCTCATTTAATAGTTGTCAAGTGTATCTTTCGGTATTTGATAGGCACTACTAGGTTAGGTTTATAGTATTCTAAAAATTCTTTATCATGTGATTTGGTTGCTTATTTTATTGATAATTTTATGGGATGCAAAGTAGATAGAAAAAGTACATCAGGCACATGTCATTTTTTAGGATCATCGCTTGTGTCTTGGTCATCTAGGAAACAAAATTCTATAGCTTTATCCATCACTTAATAGTACATAGATAGTTGTGTTGCTGTCCTTTGGTTAAAGCAACAATAAGAAGATTTTGGTATTAAGCAAGATCACATTCTAGTTCAGTACGACAATATTAGTGCTATTAGTTTGACCAAAATCCTATCCAAAGACTCATGAACCAAGCATAAAGAAATTAGACATCATTTTATTAGGGATCATGTTTGAAAGGTGATGTTAATATTAATTTACCAATTTATAAAATTGCAGATATTTTTACAAACCATTAAAAAGAACATGTTTGTACTTTAAGATGCATGCTTGGAATTTTAGATCCTAATACTTAAAATTATATGCAATTTGTTCTCAATTTTTGATGTTGTCAAAAGGGGGAGAAGAGTAAAATGTTGGTTAGTATTAAGTCTATTTCTTGCATACATTTAGGGGGAGCAGCATTATTCATCTCTTGTGCATAAATTTCTTTTAGAAGACAATTTTTTTCAAAAACTATGATGAAAGGTCAATTTGCACCTTCATCAAAATCAAAACCCAACATTAGTTTGTCCTCATCAAAAAGGGGGAGATTGCTGGTTTAATGAGCCTCATGTTCAATCCGATCAATTTTGATGATAACAAAATGAATGCTTGGATGTTCTAATGAATGTTTTTATGTGTTTCAGATATATCCATTGCTAATTACACAACAAATACATCTCACAATATGTTTGAGGAAATTGTAAGACTAGAAGAATGAAAGATAGATC
Source organism: Cymbidium sinense (assembly GCA_021442155.1). Taxonomy (NCBI): domain Eukaryota; kingdom Viridiplantae; phylum Streptophyta; class Magnoliopsida; order Asparagales; family Orchidaceae; genus Cymbidium; species Cymbidium sinense. Next base: position 72,611 of record JAKCPB010001037.1, read on the forward strand.
AAAATGGATAATGTGAAGCTCAAGATACAATATTTTAGGTTATATGCATTTATAACTATCTTAGAAATTCATATGAGTTCATTGGCATGAATCAATTTGCTCACAACTTAACATATTATTTTAGGTTATATAAATCTCTATCTAATTAACATTCAATTATATGTTTCATACATAGCATTTGAAATTGTCAAAATAATTAATGATAATAAATTATGACTATTAAGTGTAATTATTTTATTTGCTTAATATAATTAAATATTTTAATTTAATTTGAAGGTTATATGATAACAACATATGCATGATTATATAGAAATTATATCATAATATTTAAATATAATATTTCAAAATTAATAAAAAAATATGTGAAATTTTTTATTTTAGCCAAAGTCATATTATAATCAAGGAATTTATATCATATTTCACCTCCAACGGATTCCTTGGATTTTTTTCCTATAATTTGATAACTTACATGACCCAAGCTTGATTAAACTTGAATTTATTATGACTTTTCAAACATTACTTGATTTTAATAATGAATGCATGCTACATGCTTTGAATATATTAAGAGCCATATTTGATTATTTTTGACTTGCCCATATGAATAGCCAAATTTTGGCTGCTTGAATTTAATATTTATTCATTATAAATTATATTTTTATTGGATATTAAATTATTAGATGATAACATGATGTTAGAATAACATATTATTTTGAAATAATTCAAAATGACAATCTTGGCTATAAATAGCTCTCATTCTCTTCATGAAAGCATTCCTCATTAAAATTAAAAATTCCTCCAGCAAATCTAGGAGAAAATTTCTTAGATTTTCCTTCCAAGTGTTCTCCAAATATCGCAAGATCAAATCCTTGGTGTGGAAGCTTCAACATCTTAAACTAAGTAAGCTTTCTCAAATTACTTGAGTTTATTTTCTTGATCTTAATCCTTTTTTAGTTGTTGATGCTATTTTCACCATCTATTTATTCTTTCCAATTTATACTTTTGGTGGATTAGTCTTTGGACATTATTTTTCACATCAAAGTTTCAATCTTTTTTGTGAAAACTTGTGATAATTTGTAAGATCTATTTCAACTTGTTGAAATTTTTAACTTCCTCCAAATTTGTTTTGGTTACTTGAAATATTTCTTCATTAGTCTTATTTTGAAAGATCATTTATTCTTAGATCTATTTTAGTATATTTTAAGCATTTCTAAATTAATTTATTGTGCTAAATTAATTTCATATTTGCTAGATATCTTTTCTTTAAATAAAAGCTTACTAGCCTACTAAGATCTGTCATATACAAATTTTATTTATGGTTTTGTGATCATTTGCATTAATTGAAATCATCTTTTTGGTTAAAATATAATAAATTATTCCTTACTGAAATTTATTTTATTGTGCAAAATAATATTGAGAATTTACTTTGAAATTATTTTTATATTAGTCTACAAATTGTAATAACATAAACATCTTTGTAAGATCACTTTAAGATATTAATTTTATTATTTCTTATCAATATTAAGTGTGCATTTTATCTTGTAGAATTTTTTAAGTTTTAAGTGATCATTTATAAGTTGTGAGATCATTTTTTGAATTGGATAGCTTGGTATATTTGTGGGAGATTTATTTTATCAAAATTTATTATTTTATATTTTTCTTTTGTGCTATAAATTTATATTATTGTCCCTTTATGTAAGAGTTACATAATTGTAGGGGGTTGTACTCATCCCCTATAAGAGAGTACTATTTGTAAGCTATTTTGCATTTAGTGGATTCCTAGGGGTGGCTAGCTTGGACGAGCTTTTTGGAGTTTGGTAACCAAAAAATTGTGTGACTATTGTCTTTTTTTAATTTACTGTATTTTTCCTTTTGTTGCATTAAGAATTGTATCTTGTCATTATAGAATAAAGGATTAATGTTCTATTAAAACTTAAAATTTAAGATTTAACATTTTAAATTTTAATATCACCTCCTCACCCCCTAAACTAAATTCTAAACCTAAAACCATAAACCTAAACCTAATTCCTAAACCTAAACACTAAACCCTAAACCTTGAAAACTAAACCTAAACCTAAATCTAACACTAAAAACCCTAAACCAACAACCCTAAACCTAAACTAACCAAACACCCTAAACCCTAAACCTAAACTGAAACCTAAACCTAAACCTTAAGCTAAACCTAAACCATAAACCATAAACCCTAAACCTAAAATCCTAAACCCTAAACCATAAAGCCTAAACTAAAACCTAAAGCCTAATCCTAAACCCTAAACTAACCTAAATTTAACCCTAAATGAAAACCAAATAAAACTAAAACTAAACCAAAAAATAAAACTTAAACCTAAAATAAAAATAAAATAAACCTAAACTAAGATAAACTAAACAAAAATAATTAAAAGCTAAACCTAAACCTAAAATAAACTAGACCTAAACCTAAACCTAAACAAAATAAAATAAAATAAACCAAAATAAACCTAAACTTAAACTAAAAAATAATACCTAAAAATAAACCTAAAATAAAAACCTAAAATTTAAACCTAAAAAATACCTAAACCTAAAAATAAAAAATAAAACCTAAACCTAAAGAATAAAATAAAAATAAAATTAAAATAAAAAAGAAACTTAAACCTAAAAAAATAAACTAAAATAAGTAAACTAAACTAATTAAAAATAAAATAAGCCTAAATAAAAATATAAAATAAAATAAAATAAATAATATACTAAATTAACTAAATAAACCTAAACTTACCAATTTACTTAATTTTTAAAAAATATTACAAAAATAATCTAAACCTTAAACCCTAAACCTATAACCCTAAATCCTAAACCGTAAACACTAAACCCTAAACCCTAAACCCTAAAACCCTAAACACTATAATCTAAACCCTAAACCCTAAACCGTAAACCCTAAAATCTATAACCCTAAACCCTAAACCCTAAACTCTAAATCCCAAACATTAAACCCTAAACCCTGAACCTTAAAACCTAAACCCTAAATCGTAAACCCTAAAAATGTAAAAACCTAAACCTAAAAAAAATAAAACCTAAAAATATAATTAATAAACAAACTTAAACCTAAATAAATTAAAAAAAAAATAAAATAAAATAAAACCCAAAACTAAACTAAACCTAAACCTAAACAAACCTAAAATAAAATAATAATAAAATAAAACTAAACTAAAATAAATAAATAATAACCTAAACTAAATTAAAAATAAAATAAACCTAAAATAAAAAAAAAAATAAATTAAAATAAAATAAACACTAAATAGGCCTAAACCTAAAAGATAAACCTAAAAATAAATAAAAAATAAAACCAAAACCTAAAATAAATAAAGGAAAATAAACATAAACCTAAAATAAAATAAAATAAACTAAAATAAGTAAAACCTAAAGCTAAACCTAAAAGAACCTAAACCAAAACCTAAACCTAAATGAAAAAAAAATAAAATAAAGTAAAAATAAATCTAAACCTAAACTAAAAAATAAAATTAAAAATAAAAACCTAAAACCTAAACCTAAAAAAATAAATAAAAAACCTAAACCTAAAATAAAAAAAATATAACCTAAACCTAAAAAATAAAAATAATACTAACTAAAATAAACCTAATCCTAAACCTAAAAAAAATAAACTAAATAAAACCAAAACTAAAATAAATAAATCTAAGCCCACTCGAATACTTAATTTTAAAAAAGATAAATTATTAAAATAAATAAAATAAAATAAACCTAAACCTAAACTAAAATAAACTAAACTAAAATAAATAAAACTTAAACTTAAACCTAAAATAAAGTAAACCTAAACCTAAACCTAAATAAAATAAAATAAATAAACAAAATAAAATAAAATAAAGCCTAAAATAAAATAAATAAACCTAAATCAAAAAATGAACTAAACATAAACCTAAAACTAAACTAACTAGAATAAAATAAACTAAAAATAAACCTAAAACTAAAAAATAAAACCAAAACATAAAAAATAAAATAAAAATAAAACTAAACTAAAAAATAAACATAAACCTAAAACTAAACCTAAAAAATAAACTAAAATAAATAAATGTAAAATAAATAAACCAAACTATATAAAAAAATAAAAAAATAAACCTAAATAAAAAATAAAAAATAAAATAAACTAAAATAAATCAAAACTAAATAAACCTAAACTCTATTTGCATAATTTTAAAACTGAACCTAAGCCCTAAAACCTAAAAATAAACTAAAACCAAAACTACTGGTTTACTTATTTTAAAATAAACCTAACTAAACTCAACTAAACCAAAAGCAAACCCTAAACCCTAAACCTAATCTAAAACCCTAACCCTGACCCTAAACACTAAAGCTACAACCCTAAACCCTAAAGCCAAACCCTAAACATAAACCCAACCAAAACCCTAAACCCTAAAACTAAATCTAAATAAACCCTAAATCAGAAACCCTAAACCCAAAACCTAAATATTAAACCCTAAACCCTAAACCAAACTAAACCCTAAAACATAAAACCCTAAACCTAAACACAAACCTAAACCCTAAATCTTAAAACAAATCTAAACCAAAAATTAAACCCAAAAAACCATAAACCATGAACCCCAAACCTATAACCCTAAACCTGCAACCTTAAACCCTTAACCCTTAATTGTAAACCCTAAACCCCAAACTCTAAACCCTAAACTAATCCTAAACCCTAAACCTTAAAAGCTAAAAACTTAACCCTAAACTAAATAAAATTTAAAAATAAAATAATAAATAATGCTAAACCAAAATAAAATAAAAAAATAAAATAAAATAAAAACATAAACTAAAAAATAAAGCTAAACCTAAAAAATTAAAAAACCAAAACTAAACTAAAATAAAATAAATAAAACCAAAACTAAAGGAAAAAAATAAAAACCTAAATAAAATAAAACAAACCCTAAAAAATAAACCAAAATAAAATAAAATGAAAACTAAATAAAAACCTAATATAAATGAAAATAAAATAAACTAAATAAAAAACTAAAATAAACTAATATTAATAAAAAATAAACTAAATAACCCTAAACCTATGAGTTTACTTAACATAAAAAATACTAAAATAAAAAATAAAAAATAAAAAATCTTAGCCATAAATGATAAACCCTAAACCTACAACACCAACCCTAAACCCTAAACCCTAAACTCCAAACCCTAAACCCCAAACTTAAGAAAAAACCAAAACCTAAAATAAATAAAATGAAATAAACCTAAACCTAAACTAAAACAAACTAAAATAAATAAAACCTCAACTTAAACCTAAAATAACCTAAACCTAAACATAAACCTAGACTAAAAAGTAAAACCTAAAATAAAAACCTAAAACCTAAATATAAAGAAATAAAATAAAAACATAAACCTAAACCTAAAAATAAAAATAAAACCTAAACCTAAAAAAAAAACTCAACTAAAAAATGAACCTAAACCTAAACCTAAACCTAAAAAATAAACTAAAATAAAAAACTAAAACTAAAATAAAAAACAAAAACTAAAACAAATAAATCTAAAATACATAAACTAAACTAAATAAAAAAAAAAATAAACCTAAATAAAATAAAAATAAAATTAACTAAAATAAATAAATAAAACTAAATAAATCTAAGCCTAGATTTACTTAAGTTTAAAATAGATAAATAATTAAAATAAAAAAAAAATAAACCTAAACCTAAACTAAAATAAATAAAACCTAAACCTAAACCTTAAACTAAACCTAAACCAAAACCTAAACTAAATAAAATAAATTAAACTAAAATAAATAAAACCTAAAAATAAACTAAAAAAAAAAACCTAAACCTACACCTAAAATAAACAAAGGCTAAACCTAAACCTAAACCCAAAATAATATAAAATAAACTAAAAATAAACCTAAACCTAAACTAAAAAATAAAACTAACTGTAATGTTGGGTTTGTGGTCTCTTGTTTTTTTATGTATTTTTACCTTTACACTAATTGATGTTGGTTTGCCCTGTTTTGGCTAGCTATTACCTTATTTGAATTGAACTTTTACTATGGTTATTCTAAGGATGCTGCTACAATTTTCTTCTTTCATTCTGCCTAACTATTTTGGGTGGTCATTTTTCATGGTTATTGTTGGTCTCTCTTTACTTTGGCTTAGTTTTGGGCTTTTGGTGGTTGATGCTCTCCTTTCTGGTTTCACTTAGGGGCTACTGGTTTTTTCCCCCTTGTTGGATTGGAGGTAGCTTTTTTCTAGTTTTTCCCTCCCATTTCTCTTTATGGTGATTTTCTACTCTATAGGGTTAGGAAGGGGCTTTATTTCCCTCTACGTTATTCCTTTTCTCGCTGATTTGCTACTTGTGGTTAGGTGGTTCTCTTTGGCATTTTATACTTTAGTTTTTTGTCTAATTGAGTGACTACCAATTTTGTTTCTTAGTTTTTTTGGAGATCTCTAGATGGGTTATGGCTATGCTTGTTGTTGTTCTTTCCCCTATTTTGGGCTCTATTGGGTTAACCTTTTATTTTGGTCATCTTTAATAATTGGAACTTCACGCTATGATTGGTTGTTGGGTGGAAGCTATTGGTCTCTTCAGGATTAGCTTAGCTTTAATTTTTTTTCAATTCTTTTTGGTTGTTTTCCTGGTTTGAGTTGGTGTATTCTTTTTATTGGTTGTTTTATCTATTGATTGGTATAAGGACAATGCAGGGTTTTTTTTTCTCGACTTGGGATTTTGTTTCTTGGAGGAGATGGTTGTGACTATTTTTGTCTATGCCCTCCGGTTTGTTGGTAGTCGCTCCTATGGATTGCCTGTGTTTGCTAAGGGTTGGTTGTGGCTCTCTCTAGCTTGGTGACTTGGGATTAGATTCTATCTTTCCTTGGATGCTTGTGCCCTAGCTTGGTGTCTTGGGATTTAGGTTGGCTACTGGTATTGAATCTATCTTATTTATTTTACTGTCCTTGTTTCTTAATATTTGCCTCTAGATTGGTGGTGCTGGATTTGCTATGTTTCTTGCTGCCTTGGTGGTGGTTTTGATGGTAATTTGTGGATGCCCTCTCGATCTCCTTATGGATTTCCTCTCTCTGGTGCTGCTTATATTCTACTATTTTGCTATTTTTGTGGAGGTTTTGCCCTTGGATTTGGATTTCTAGTGCTCTGGAGATAGTCGTGGGTTGTTATTATGGCTTTGGGACTATTTTGTTGGGTTGTCTTATTACCCTTATTCATGTTGACTGCTCCCTTTTTGTGTTTTTCTTCCTTTTGGTGGTAGCTTTTGGTAGAGTTACTGCTTGGTTTTTTTAGCTTGCCACCGATCCTATAACTTGGGTTGTTGGCATGTGATTGGTCTATATGGGCTTTGTTGGTGGGTTGCTAAGTTGGTTGCTTTCGTTGTTTGGTGCAAGACCTGGATCTCTATGGACTATTTTACCCAGGATGGCTTGCTTATATCAAGTATGTTGGCTATGATGGCCTTGATGTTTCCTCATATCTTCTCTCTGGTTGATAGCATTACATATATAACCCTTCTCGAAGTTTGGATGCTCATATGTATTGTTGCCACTTGAGATGATCTTTGATTCTCTCTCTCAACTCTCTAAATTGTTTACTTTATCCTTTTCCCTTGAGCTATGATTATTGCCTTTGTAGTGTTTTGTAGAATTCTTTTGTAGGTTGGAACTTTATATGGAATGAGCTTTACTCACCAACTCAACTATTGTTGTGGATCTTGTTTATCTTGCTTTCTCAAAGGGATCAAGAGTCAGACTAGTCCTTTACCGCTTTCATGAGTCAGATTAGTCTTATTCTATCTTTTCTCATATGCTTTTTAGCTATTGTATTTGTTTTATTTTTTCTTTTATTTTCTTTTCTTTCAATTGTTTTAGATGGGGTTTAGCTCTTTAGGTTTCTTATATTGAGTAGTAGAACTTTGAGCTTTACCCTATTAAGGACATTATATCTTTTCCTATTATGGTAATAAAATTTTAACTTTTCCCAAAAAAAATCCCTAAACCCTAAACCCTAAACCCTAAAACCTATAACCCTAAACCCCAAACCCTAAACACTAAACACTAAACCCTAAACCCTAAACCTTAAACTAACCCTAAACCCTAAACACTAAACCGTAAACCCTAAAAACCTAAAAACCTAAACCTAAACTTAATAAAACTAAAAATAAACTAAATAAAAAACCTAAACCTAAACAAAATAAATAAAATAAAATAAAATAAAATAAAAAACTAAACAAAACCTAAACCTAAACCTAAACCAACAAATAAAATAAAATAAAATAAAAATAAAATTAAAATTAAATAAATGAAAACCTAAACTAAACTAAAAGAAAAATAAAGTTAAAAATAAAACCTTAATAAAATAAAATAAACCTAAATAAAATAAAAAAATAAACTAAATAAAATAAATAAAAACTAAATAAAACCAAAACATAAAAAATAAACAAAAATAAATAAAATAAAAGTTAAACCCTAAACTAGAAAAAAAAACCTTAAACTTAAAATAAAAATAAAATTTACAAAATAAAATAAACTTAAACCTAAACTAAAAAAAATAAAACCTAAAAATAAAAACTAAACCTAAAATAAACACCTAAACATAAACCAAAAAATAAAATAAAACCTAACCTATACCTAAAAAAAAAATAAAAAATAAACCAAACCTAATAAATAAATAAAAATAAACCGAACTAAGAAAATAAATCTAAACCTAAACCTAAACTAAAATAAAAAAATCTAAACAAAAAAAATAAATAAACCTAAAATAAATAAATTAAACTAAATAAAATTAAAAAATAAACTAAATAAAATTAAAATAAATTAAACAAAATAAATAAAATAAACTAAATGAATCAAAACCTAAGTATTTTAAACTTAAGATTAAAAGAAATAAAATTAAATAAAAACCAAACTAAACCCTAAACCTAAAACTATCCCTAAAACCCTAAACCATAAACCCTACACCCTAAACCCCAAACCCCAAACCCTAAACAACTATAAACCCTAAAACCTTAAACACTAAACCCTAAACCTAAACCCTAAACCCTAAATCTTAAACCCTTATCCTAAACTTAAAACCCTAAATCCTAAACTAACCCTAAACCTATCTAAATTAAAACCTAAAACACTAAACCCTAAAGTTTAAACACAAAACTAAAACTAAATCTAAACTTAAACTTAAACTTAACTAAATTAAACTCTAAAACTAAGCTCTAAAACCTAAACCTAAACTAAACCCAAACCTAAATAAATAAACTTATCCTAAACTAAACCTAAACCCTCCAACTTTAAACTAACCTTAAACCTAACCCTAAACCATAAAACCTATCCTAAATTAAACTCTAAAACCCTAAACTAAACCCAAACCTAAACCCTAAAACCCAAAACCCTAAATTCTTAACTAACCTTAAACCCTAAACCCTAATAACTTTAAACCATAAATCCTAAACCCACCATAAACTAACCCTAAACATTAAGCAAATAAAACCAAAAAAACCCACCCCTCTCGGCTGCGCTCCCTCTCTGACGATTTCATGGTGATTTTGCATTCCCTTTTTTATTTTAGCTATTCGGCCTTCATCATGCTCTCAAATTGCTTTACGCATCTAGCTTATGTGATTGTCACCGGATCGATCAATGGTGGAGGCTTCACCCTCCGCGCCACCGAATTTGTCGCATCTAGATGCACCGATGATAACCACTGAACCTAAAGGTACTGATCCGATTACTCTATAATCCCCTAAAGTCCTTAAGGATGCTCTTTTTGTTAAGACCTCTTGTGACAATGCCTCGGTTAATCTAATTTCTACATCCTTTCATGGATTGCCGGCTGTTATGTGCTCTGACTAGGATGTTGAGAAATTAGCGAAACCTTATGAGTTCTCTTTGGTTGGTAAATTCTCTTCGCGATGCACTACTCTAGATAATATCAGATCCTTCTTCCATAGCTTAAAGCTTTTGAGAGTTTTCACTATTGGGCTACTTGATCCTCGACACATCCTCATTCAATTATCAAATGATTTAGATTACTCTCGTGTCTTTGCTTGCCACTCCTATTATGTGCAAAATTGTCAAATGTGGCTCTTGAAATGGACACCCCTTTTTGATGTTAAGGAAGAATCCCCTATTGTTCCTATGGCTTGCTTCCCAAACATGAGAATTCACTATGTAACTCATCAAGTATTGTTTGTGGTCTCTATTTGGTAGACCCTTCAAATTCATCAAGCCACCACTAGAACTCTGCCCATCTATTGCACGATATTGGTTGAAATAGACATTACCAAAAAATACCCCAAAGAGGTTTGGATTGGCTAAAAATTGGATATAATCGAAAGTTGAATTTGAAAACTTCCCAACCTCTTTCTCCGTAAGATCCATGGCCATGATCATATCAATGCTTTGTACTACACCCAAACCTTAAAAGAATATTTCACAAGACACAAATACCTCTCTTGGAATAGGAAAACCAAGTTAGCTTATGTGCCAAAAGCTTCTCAAAATGAAACACATCCTCCTACACCTCCCTTATATCATTGATTTTCAAAAGAAAACATTCTGAGCTAATATACTACTATTGAGGGTGTCTGACTAATGCCAACTTATCTAACACTTCTCCTACTTGCAATAATATATTGGCTCATGACAAACCTTTGCTTAATTTAAATTAATGACAATAAATGGGAATTTTACATTGGATCAAAATAATGTTGATCCTTGGTGTCGAACAAAACCGAATATGCATCATGGCAATGAGAATGTTATTTGCATTACTAATGGTACAAGAACCTCCCCCTCTATTTCTTTACAGAGTGATACTCAGGCTATCTAAACTTCTCATCCTAACTTTGATACTGAAGAAGAAGAAATCACCACTACTAAAACTCCTATTCTAGGAAAAAAAACCAATCCCTTTCTAATGGAGATACTTTGGATTCGATAGACCTTTCCAAACTATTCTTAAAAAAAAATCTTCTAAAGCCAAAATCACTAACAACAATTTTACTAGAACCACACGTTCTTCTCTTACACCTCATAAATAATTATGTCATTCTCTCCCCAATTTTCCCTTTTTCTTTTCTATCTCTTCCTTCTTGAAACTTTATAATGATTAATTTTCTTATTTGGAATATACGAGGTTGTGGGACACTCCAAATCGTGTTAGAGCCTCTGTCACTCATAACATCAAACTTCTTATTGAGCCTTTCATAACTCTTCCAAAATTTCTTTTGTTGCTAGATCGCTTGGATTTTAAAAATTTCTCTTCAATCTTAATAATTTGGTGTTTTTGGGATAATTCTATCACCATTTCCATCATTGATGATCTTGCCTAATTGGTTAATGTCAAAATCTCTTTAGGTGATTATTGATGGTTCCTTTATCTATGCTTCTTGTAATAGAGCCGGAACATTCTTTGGAATCATTTAAGAACCTTGCCTCGCACCCACCTTTGGGGTGATTTCAACACAATCATTGCTTCTTAAAGGAGGGGAGGATGTTTTCCTAACCTTCATTCCATGGAAGACTTCTAATATGATCCTAGATTGCAATTTGATTGACATTGGCTTTTCGTGGTCTACACGTGTACAACTCTAGACTTTGGCAAGATCTGATAGGCCCTCTTTAATTTGCTTTGGACTAATCAATGGCCTCAATATTTGGACTTTGTCTCCATCACTCTTTGACCTCTATCAAAACTCCCCACTAACCCTCTTCCCTCATCTTTCCATTTCCAAAATATGTGGACCCAACATGGTGATTTCACTAATGTTGTCTCCACTAACTGGATGACACCCGTTCATCAAGATAATTCCGTTAAAGGCATGGTTCGTGTTTGGCTTAAGCTCAAGAGGCTTAAACAAAACCTCAATTGGTGGAACAAACATATCTTTAAAAATCTCTTCACCAATATTAAAGCTATGGAACAAGTGGTTTGCTCTCTTGAAGAAGCTGTCTTAACCGACCCCAGTAAAGTTGATGAGTTGAGCATCGCCAAAGATAGTCGATTAACTATCAAAATATGGAAGAAACCTATTGGCAAAAGCCGCAAAACATATTGTTGATGACCAAAACACTAGGTATTTTCATGCTATTTGTAATAAATGAAAAGCTTAACTCGATTAAGAAAATTAAGAACCTAATGGTGGATAATTGATAACAATGAATCAAGAATTCTCATCCATCATTTCAAAATTTATTAAATTCTAATCGTTAGAAACCCCTCCAACACCAATCTTATCCCTTCTATGATTACCAATGAGGATAACCATTTGCTCACTATGCGCCCCTCGAGGAGATTAGTACTACTCTTAATAGCATGAATAATGACTCTCGGTCCCGATGGTTTCACTCATTTCTTTCAACATTATTGGCCTTTTATTAAATCTGATCTTGTTAAGTCATATTGATTTCTTTTGATGGCGCTCTATTCCCGTGATATTTTTCTAGTACTTCTATTATCCTTTATTCCCAAAACCATCAATCTCACTGGGTGACTTTAGACCTTCTTAGTCTTTGTACCTTTTTCCAAAAACTGCTAAACTTAATAATAGAATTAGCCCCCTGCTTCATAAAATCATCTGCCCTAACCAAACTGGTTTTGTTAAAAATAGAGCCATATCTGATAATATTCTCCTCGCTCAAGAACTAGTTCATGACATTGATGTTTCTTCCAGAGGAGGTAATATGCTTTTCAAACTGGACATCTCTAAAGCCTTTGACAACCTCTGGGATTTCCTTTTCCAAATCTTGCATTTGTTTGGTTTCTCGATCACTTTTATCCGGATTATTAAAAGTTGTATCACTAACATCTGGTTTTCTGTCATCTTAAATGGTGAGTCCCTTGGTTTCTTTTCTTCGAGCCATGGTTTGCATCAAGGTGACCCCCTTTCTCCTTCTCTCTTTATCATTGCTGTCGAATATCTTTCAAGAAGCCTCAATGACCTTTTCATCAAAAATCCTAACATGGCTTTTAAAACTCATGGTGGTTTCCCGTTTCATCTTAGCTTTGTGATGATTTTATAATCTTCTGTAATGCCTCCCTTCAACATGTCAAAAAAATCAAGAATCTCTTAAATGATTTTGGCAAAGTTAGTGGTCTCTTCCTTAATGAAAAAAATGTTGTTTTATTCCCTCAACGAAGATTCCTCCCAATAGATTGAATCAAATCTAATTACTAATTTTAAGCAAAGTCAATTTCCATTAATTACCTCTGGGTTCCACTTTTAAAGGCGTAAAAAGATCTCACCTTTTGATGATCTTATTCAAAAAATTTCTAATAAAATTTGGTTTGGGAATTTCATTTACTCTCTTTGGTGGTAGGCTCACCTTGATTAAGAGCACTCTTAATTCCATGCCTTTATATCTCATCCAAACCATTATGTCGACCATCTCTAGCATCAGAATTGAGCTCTCTTAAACAAATTTTTCTGGGGCTCCAATACCTCTTCTAAGAAAATGCACTGAACCTCTTGGTTTAAAAGTTGTGGCACTTTGACGAAGGTGGTCTTGGTTGTAAACCCATTAGAGAAACTATCAATGCTTTTTCTTATAAACTCTGGTGGAATTTAGAGTAATCATTCTCCTAATTTCATGACTAAATATTGCCAAGGTAAGCACCCTCACTTGTCCCTTTAAGCTAGGTGACTCGTGTGGAAAAGACTTTGTTCAAATGGGATGTAATCCCTTATTTTGGGGCATCAACTCTAGTACCTCTTTCTGGCAAGATAACTGAGTGGTTGTGGTTCCATGGATGACTTACTTCATACCCATTCCACTTCCGCTATTAGAGTAACACTTTGGCATAACAATAAGTGGAATAATAAGCTTTTGATTTTATCCCTTTTACTTTCTCGAATATGGTTAATACTATTCCTATCACTCTCAAAATCAAGATCATATTCTCTTTAAGCTCTCTCAATGGTGATTTCAACCTCAAAATGTGTGGCTCACATTAAAGATACTCTCATGAACCCTCCTATGTCTTCTAAACTTTGGAATAACAATATCCCTACTTCTTACTCTCTGGTTATTCTAAAAAAATTTTATTCTTGATTCCTTTTGTGGGGTAAAGGGTTCCATTTACCTCCTAAATGTCAATCGTTTCATATTGAAAATGTTAATCATGTCTTTGTTAATGGGGCCATTGCTTCTAAACTATGGATTTGGTATGATGATCTTTTAACACTCTCAATTTCAATGGCTCTCTTACTTTATACCAACTTCTTGAAATGTATTTTGATAATACTATTAAAGGTCACATTAAAGTTATCATTGCTATCACTCTTATCTCGGTTCATATGGATGTAAAATGATGCAAAACATGTGGGATCCCTATGAACCATAGGAGGATTATCACTAGAACTAAAAATAAAATTAGTGACTTGTTTAAAGCCAATCTCATTCATTACAAACATTTCAAAGGCTGCAAATTTGTGGCCAATAAACCGGCATAAATTCTGGATCAATTTCACCGTCAAATGACAAGATTGTCTGGTGGCATTTTAGGAACTCTATAGTCCCTATGTGCTTTTGCTTATCCTTATTTCAGACCGTCCAACTTATGGGTCTTCAAAGCTCTTGAGATTTGTCTCCAAAATGGTTGGATCAATATTTGGATCGAGGTGGATGCTATTTAATTGATCTTTAACTTCAACTAAGATGAGCACAATTGTATTACCTCCTCAAGCAAACTAGATTCCCACCTAAATTTTAACATCACATGTTTATGAAGGAAATGCTTGTGCTAATTGGGATCCAATGTCATCTTCTTTGATCAACACACCTTGCCCAAACATTTGTGAGCTGGTTAACTGGATAATTCTGGGTTACCTTATCTCAGAACTTAATTAAAACTCTGATGCTTTACACTCTATAAAAGGTCGGTTGAGTTATGTGCATCTAATCGATAGGAATTATGGTAAACATACATTTCCTTTTATTTGAGTTATCCCTTACTTTATTTTTTTGCAGTGGCTTCTTGGCCCTTTGGATGATATCTATCTTCTTGGCTGTTGTCTTTACTGGATTGTTGATCTCATCCAGCATGCTCTCTATGAAATCCTTATTCTGATTCTGCTGAGTTTCTTTGGTTGGATCTTATTGTTGGGGGTTTCTTTCTTTTCTTCAAACTGCTATGATTATCTTCTGCAGGTTTTCCTTTCGGCTGCTGCTGACCTTACCACACCTTATGACATATCTACTATTGTGCTATGTGGTGGAATCTCTTACATGTTGTATCTTTAGACCGATTATTTTTTGTCGGATGGAGTTTATTCAAGCTTATGGCTATTTTACCCGTGATATCTTTTATAGGAAGTTTCGAGATTGGGGTTTGGTTAATTTCTTTTATTGTCCTTGTCTAAGATTAACCGCTTGTGGTTTGCCTTCTTTATCCTGAATGGATTTCCTTGTTGGTCGCTCCTTTTTTGGTTCTTATTTTACCCTCCTCTTTCTATTTCACTTTGTTTTGTTGTTAACATTTGGGTTGATGTTGGACTTTACTGCAATTGTTTTCACCCTCCATGCTTTGATGAGATCATGAAAATCCTGAAGACCATTCTACTATTCTGCTTATATGTAACCAATGGTCTATCCTATATGCCTACTGATTATGACTACCAATATCCTTGGCAATACTGGCTTAAAGTGATAAAGCAACCTCTCTTTGCTTCTTTTAGATCGCTATTGAGCACCTATTGGTTGCAATTTTCTTTATTGTTGTTATTTTTGATTGGGATATCCCATGTCTACAATAATATTCTTTTTGAATGGAATTGTGTTATTTTTTTTCAATACTAGTCTTGCTATTTCTGGTCTTGCTTCCCAAAATCAGCAGGTTTGGAGTTATTCAAGGGATTATCATTGTGCATCTGCTAAGGTTGTGTGTATTGCTTACACTGGTGGAAAATCCTTGAACTCATACTATTTTTACTTTATATCCTTTTTAGTAATATTTCCTTTTCCTAATGGGAGTGTTATTAAAAAATGTCCATCGCTATTTTCGGAATTTGATTTCCTTGTCCAGAAATTCTTTTTGTTTTTCTTTTATTTTTGATGCTAACATGGATGTTTTGCTTTTCCTTGTCGTTGTTCTCCCATCCTATATGATTGGAACATGTACAACTTGAAGTCTTTATTATGCTTGGAATTAATCAATGATTTATCTTATATGCATAATTGGGTTATTGACAAACCCACTGGTTATTTTTGTCATTACCCTTGGCAGAATTGGATTATGGTGAATAAGCATCCTGACACTGATCTAATTTCTCTGAATGTCACTTACTGGATGGACTTATGGTGGGGAGCTATCCATTATCTATCCTTTCCTTCACCTATATATGTTTATGGGTGGACTCTTGGATAGCTTGTTGGTTTCATCCTTGTTATTGGTTGATCCGGATCAATACCACCTTACCTCTGGGTTTTGGATTATTTTGTACAACAAGTCTCTATTGAAGTTGCTGATTGCTTGGTAGATTTTGCTTTGAACCACCTTACTGGTTTATTTTATGCCTATCATTGGATTTCATTGATCTACCTTTTCTACTATTGTTTACTTCATCCTTTTTCAGTCAAACTTGTATCTATTATTTTGATTATCTAGATGAGTGGCTTTATGGCAAGCTAGCTGGTTTTTGCTATTTTGGTTGTCTCTTGTCTTGGAGATTAACCTTCTTATTTTACCTTGTCACCGCTCTTTTCTTTATTGGTTGTAGAATTTGTGGTCTCATGTGAAGTCGTTCTACATTGTTGTCCCGATGGTGATGGTTTTGGTGATTTCTGATTTGTGGCCTTGGATAACTATTTTTATGCTTTATTTATTTGGTTATCTATTATTGCCATGTCTACCATTGAGGAGTTTTATGGCCAATTTGCTTCTCTTCCTATCTTGGATGTTGTCTTAACTGCTATTTTGGATTTTAATGGTGAGACTCATTTCAATTCACTTGTTGATTTTTCTTATATGGTTCCAATGTTGTATTAGTTTGCTAGTTGGTTTTCAATGCGTGCGTTTATCTCCTATATTTTTCTGAGTTCATGCTACCTATTCTCGATGGTTGGCAGTCTTATGAGCGCTTTTATTCTGAAAGAATGGTATTATGGCCGCTTTAGTCCCTTCTATCTTGGATGTTGTTGCCTTTTGTCTTGTTCTGGATTGATTGTTGATCCGGATTATCCGAATGGAGGAATGTCGCACCGCATCCTTATTCTACCTAGTTTTTTGATAGATTGGTGCTCTATACGCCAATTCTGAAGAGATATTATGGACGCTTTAGTCCCTTCTGTGGATGTTGTTGCTTTTATGCCTTGTTTTCTCGGGTTGATTGTTGATGGTTTATCTGTTATTGGTAGCCGCTTAACTATTTTTACGTGCTAATTAGTTGGTTGGTCCAATTTCCGTGTTGAGCTATCTTTGCCTTGTCGCCTTTGTTTTCTAGGTTGATTGTTGATCTGGACTATCTAAATTGTGGACCTAAACGCCGCTAGGGATACCGCCTAACCGCTTATGGTGCTAATTTTAGTTGGTTGTAGTCCATTTCTGGTTGAGCTATGTGTCTCCTTTACTTATTGCTTTTCTCGTGATATTAACAAGGGGCTATTTTCTGATGTTCTGAAAAGGTTCATTTCTATATCATATGATTGGGATGGTGTTCATTATAGGCTCATTGACTTGATTAGCAGAATTTCAGCAAATTGTCTCCTCTATAATTTTCTTGTGGAGGGATTATATGTTGGATTGCTTCCTTTCTTGGATATGGCTATTGATGAGATTTTGGCTAAGATGGCTCACTCTCTTATGTTTATGTATTCTCATGTCAAGATGCCTATATTGATGATATTTTCTTGAATGAAACTCCTTATCCCTCTTAGCAATTACCATTTATTTTAGATATGATTTTGCTTAGGTTTGCAGGTAATAAAGCTCATAAGAATATCAACAACTGCGTGCTATCCTCTCACGTTTGTTGGCTATGATGGTCGTGACGATCTCACTCCCTATTGGTTCGGTAGTAGCTCATGTGATGTAACCCTTCTGCTGAAGTTTGGATGCTCATACTTGCATCTGTCCCAATAGGATGTGATTGAGCCTGAGCCTTCTCTATCACAATTCCTTTCTAACATACTCATTATATTATTTTCTAACTTTTTGTCGTATACCTCACTATTCTAATCTCCTCTTATTATAACTTTGCGGTGTGATTCTCTCCCCTCCTTTGTGTCTGCTCTAGATTATCATGCATTCCCACATCCTCGAGCATTGGCTTTATTCTTACTTTAGCTTATTATGTTAATCATCTTGTATCCTTTGATTGTTTTATGCTTTCTTTTACTTTGGATGTACTTAGATAGGGATTTACCTTAGGTGATTGTAGCTCTTTGAGCAAGAGTTGAGTTTATCTCCTTTTAAGGACCTTATAACCCTCTTTTTGTGGCAATAAAATACCCCTACATGGGGCTTCCCCTAAAAAAAAAACCCTAAACACTAAGCTCAACCTAAACCCACAAAAATTGCTCGGCTGTGCTCCCTCTTTGGTGATTTTGTGGCAATTTTGTGTTCCCGTGCTATTCTCTGTGGTTTGGCCACAATTGGCCTCCCGATCGTGGCTTCATTGTTTGCGCTTCCCTGTGTAGCTTATGTGATTCTCCTGATCGATCAATGGCGAGGTTTCCTCTCACAAGAACCAAACTCATCGCCCTAGATGCCGACTTTAACCTCCGACTAAAGGTACTGATCCGATACGCACGCGCTGTCAGAAAGTCCTTTAAGGATGCTCTTCGTAAGACCCTTGTGCTAATGCCTCATTAATTTAATTTCTACATCATTTTGTGGATTATCGGTTGTCATGTGTTCTGATCAGGGTGTGGAGAAATTAGCTAAGCCTTATGAGTTCTCTTTTGGTAAATTCTTTACTTGCCCTACTCTAGATAATATCCAATCATTCTTCCATAGCTTAAAGCTTTGGAGTCTTCACTATTTGATTGATACACATCCTCATTCAATTATCAAATGATTTAGATTACTCTCTGTCTTTGCTCGCCGCTCCTATTTTGTGTATAATTGTCAAATGCGCTCTTGAAATGGTCACCCCTCTTGATGTCAAAGAAGAATCCCTATTGTTCCTTTATGGCTTGCTTTCCCAACATGAGAATTCACTCATCAAGTTTTGTTTTTGGGGCTCTATTTGGTAGACCCCTTCAAATTGATCAAGCCGCCACTAGATCTCACCATCTTGCACGATCTTGGTTGAAATTGACATTACCAAAAAATACCCAAAGAAGTTTGGATTGGTAAAAAATTTGATATAATTAGAAAGTTGAATTTGAAAATTTCCTAGTCTTTGTTCTCACCGTAAGATCCATGGCCATGATCACTCAATGTTTTGTGTTACACCCTACCTTAAAAAGAATATCTCACACTAGTACCTCTCTTGAATAGGAAAACCAATAAGTTAGCTTATGTGCCAAAAGCTACTCATAATGGAATACATCCTCCTACACCCCTCTTAGCTATTGATTTGTCAAATGAAAACATTCTCGAGCTAGGTATACATACTACTATTGAGGTGTGTGAGACTAATGACAACTTACCTAGCACTAATCCTACTTGCAATAATTTGGTTTCTCATGACAAACCTTTGCTTAATTTTAATCTTAATGAACATTTGAATGGAAAATTTACATTGGATCAAAATAATGTTGACCCCTTGGTGTCAGACCAAAATCTGAATATGCATCATGGCAATGAAAATGCTATTTGCACTATTAATGGTGCAAGAACCTCACCCTCTACTTCCCTACAGAGTGATACTCAGGCTATCCAAATGTCTCATCCTAACTCTAATATTGAAGAAGGAGAAATCACCACTACTAAAATATTAACTGATACTGCTCCTATTCTAGAAAACAAAAACCAATCCCTTTTTGATGGAGATACTTTGGATTCTGATAGACCTTTCCAAACTATCCTTAAAAAAAATCTTATAAAGCCAAAATGACTAATAATTTCACTAGAACCACACGCTCTTCCCTTACACCTCATAAATAATTGTCCTCTCTCTTCCTTTTCCTTTTCCTTTTCTATCTTCTTTTGAAAATTTTATTATGTTAAATTTTCTTATTTGGAATATCCGGATTGTGGACACTCCTCGTCCAAGAACCGTGTTAGGAGCCTCTGTTCTCATAACATCAAACTTATTATTATTGAGCCTTTCATTAACTCTTCCAAGATTGCCTATATGCTAGATCGCTTGGATTTCAAAATTACTTCTTCAATCTTAATAATAAAATTTGGTGTTTTTGATAATTCAATCACCATTTCCATCATTGATGATCTTGATCAATTGGTTAATGTCAAAATCTCTTTAGGTGACTTTTCGCTTTTGGTTCCTTTATCTATGCTTCTTGTAATAGAGTAGGAACATCATCCTGAATCATTTAAGAACCTTCGCTCCTCGCTAACCTTCCCTAGTTGGGGTGATTTCAACACTATCATTGCTTCTTCAGAAAGGAGGGGAGGATGTTCTCCTAACCTTCATTCCATGGAAGACTTCTCTAATATGATCCTAGATTGCAATCTGATTGACATTGGTTTTTCAAGGTCTGATTACATGGCACAACTCTAGACTTTGGCAAAGCATCTTGACAGGACCCTCTTTAATTCTATTCAGATTAATCAATGGCCTCTCACTGTGAACATTTGAGCGTAACTTTGTCTGATCATGCCTCTTTTGATCTCTATCAAAACTCCCCCATTAACCCTCTTATTCCCTCATCTTTTCGATTTCCAAAATATGTGGACCCAACATGGTGATTTCACTAATGTTGTTTCCACTAATTGGATGGCTCTGCTCACCCGGATAATTCAAAGGCATGTTCGCTTTGGCTTAAGCTCAAGAGGCTTAAACAAAACCTCCATTAATGGAACAAACACATTTTTAAAAATCTCTTTACCAATCTTAAAGCTATGGAACAAGTGGTTTGTTCACTTGAAGAGGCGTCTTAATCGACCCCAATAAACTTGAAGAGTTGAGCACTGCCAAAGATAGTTTGATTAATTACCAAAATATGGAGGAAA
This sequence comes from Cymbidium sinense, assembly GCA_021442155.1. NCBI lineage: Eukaryota > Viridiplantae > Streptophyta > Magnoliopsida > Asparagales > Orchidaceae > Cymbidium > Cymbidium sinense. The sequence continues at coordinate 93,659 of JAKCPB010001037.1, forward strand.
CCTATTGGCGCCAAAAGTCGCTAGCAAACACATACGATGGTGAAAACACTAGGTATTTCATGCTATTTGCAATAAACAAAAGCTCTAAACTCAATTAAGAAAATTAAGAACCCTAATGGTGGATAACGATAATAATGAAATCAAGGATTCTATCATACATCACTTTCAAAATTTATCAAATTCAAATCCTTCGTTAGAAACCCCCTCCAACACCCATCTTATCTCTTCTATGATTACTAATGAGGATAACCATTTGCTCACTATGCGTCCCTCGAAAGCGGAGATTAGTAGCACTCTCAATAGCATGAACAATGATTCTGTTGCTGGTCCTGATGGTTTCACGACTCATTTCTTTCAACATTGTTGGCCTTTTATTAAATCTAATCTTGTTAATGTTGTTATTGATTTCTTTGATGGCAGCTCTATTCCCAGATATTTTTCAAGTATTTCTATTATCCTTATTCCCAAAACCATCAATCCTGAATCCTGGGGTGACTTTAGACCTATTAGTCTTTGTATATTTTTCCAAAAACTCATTGCTAAACTAATTAATAATAGGATTAGCCCCCTACTCTATAAAATCATCTCCCCTAACCAAACTGATTTCATTAAAAATAGAGCCATATCTGGTAATATTCTCCTCGCTCAAGAACTGGTTCATGACATTGATGTTTCTTCCAGAGGAGGTAATATGCTTTTCAAACTGGACATCTCTAAAGCCTTTGACAACCTCTCGTGGGATTTCCTTTTCCAAATCTTACATTTGTTTGGTTCGATCATTTTATCCGCATATAAAAGTTGTATCACTAACATCCGGTTTTCTCATTTTAAATGGTGAGTCCCTTGGTTTCTTTTCGAGCCATGGTTTGCATCAAGGTGACCTTTCTCTTTCTCTTTTATCATGGTCGGAATATCTTCGAGAAGCCTCAATGACTTTTCATCACCTAACATGGTTTTTAAAACTCATGGTTTCCTGCTTTCATCTTAGCTTTGTAGATGATTTTATAATCTTCAGAATGCCTCCTTCAACATGTTAAAATATTAAGAATCTCTTAAATGATTTTGGCAAAGTTAGTGGTCTCTTCCTTAATGACAAAAATGTCGCTTTTATTCCCGCCTAAGATTCCTCCCAATAGATTAAATCAAATCTCCGTAATTACTAATTTTAAGCAAAGTCAACTTCCCATTAATTACCTTGGGCTCGCTTTTAAATGCCGTAAAAGATCTCATCTTTTGATGACCTTATTCAAAAAATTTCTAATAAAATTTCAGTTTGGGAATTTTATTTACTCTCTTTGGTGGTAGTTAACCTTGATTAAGAGCACTCTAATTCCATGCCTTTATGTCTCATCCAAACCATTGTACCATCTCTAGCATCAACAATTGAGCATCTCTTAAATAAATTTTTCCTCCAATACCTCTTCTAAAAAATGCACTGACCTCTTGGTTTAAAAGTTATGGCACTTTGAAGGGGTGGTCTTGGTTGTAAATCCATAAAAGAAGCTATCAATGCCTTTTCCTATAAACTCGGTGGAATTTTATTAGTAATCACAATCTGGCTAATTTCATGATCGCTATGTTGCTGTGGTAAGCACCCCTCATTTGTCACTTTAAGTGACTTCTGGTGGAAAAGACTTTGTTCACAAATGGGATGCAATCCCTAATTTTGGGGCATCAACTGTGCCTCTTTCTTTTGGCAAGATAACTGAGTGGTTATGGTTCCATGGATGACTTACTCTACACCCACTCCACTTCGCTATTAGAGTAAACTCTTTCTGCATAACAATAAGTGGAACAATAGTAAGTTTCTGATTTTATCCCTTCTACTTTCTGGAATATGGTTACTACTATTCCTATCACTCCTCAAAATCAAGATCATATTCTCTTTAAGCTCTCTCATAATGGTGATACCTCAAAAATGTGTGGCTCCACATTAAAGATACTCATGATTCCTCCTATGTATTCTCCAACTTTGGAATAACAATATCCCTATTTCTTATTCTCGTTTTACTTGCATTCTAAAAAAATTTTATCCCCGTTGATTCCTTGTGGGGTAAAGGGTTCCATTTACCCTCTAAATGTCAATGCTATTTGCATATTGAGATTGTTAATCATGTCTTTTGTTAATGTCATTGCTCAAACTTTGGATTTGGTATGATGATCTTTTAACACTATAAATTTCAATGGCTCTCTTTTATATCAACTTCTTGAAATTTATTTTGATAATACTATTAAAGGTCACATTAAAGTTATCATTGCTATCACTCTTATCTGTTCATATGGATGGACCAAATGATGCAAAACACCGTGGATTCTATGAACCATGTAAGGATTATTGCTAGAACTAAAACAAAATTGCGACTTGTTTAAAGCCAATCTCATTCATTATAAACATTTCAAAGGTCGAAATTTGTGGCCGAAATTGTGCATAAATTTCCTGATCAACCTTCCTTAAAATGACAAGATTATCTATTGGAAAACCCTTGATCATATTATTAAAATCAATACCGATGGCTCCTCTCATTATGGTTCTTGTGGTGGCATTTTCGTGAATTCTAAGGGTATAGTCCTATGTGCTTTTGCTTATCCCCTTATTTCCGCAGATGCTCCTTTTCTCAACTTATGGCGTCTTCAAAGCTCTTGAGATTTTTCTCCAAAATGGCTGGATCAATATTTAATCGAGGTGGATGCTGCTCTCCTCATTGATCTTTTGACTTCCACTAAGATGAGCAGCACTGAATTGTACTACCTCCTCAAGCAAACTAGAACTCTTCTTTCCCAACCTAATTTTAACATCACTCATATGCGGAAGGAAATGCTTGTCACTACCCAACCCGGGGCTAGATCCAATGGTATCATCTTTGATCAACATTACCCAAACACTTGTGTGGCGGTTAACTTGGACAATTGGTTACCTTATCTCTAACTTAATCTAAATTTTTGATGTTTTCTTCATTCTTTTTTTTTTTCTCAGATGCTTCTTTATTTTTTTAGTTCTCTCATTCCTTTTGTACCTTTTGTGGATGTTTCAATGAGGATATTATTTGGTGTCTAGATGTGTCATGCTTGGTGTTCTAATATTCTCCCTTCATTTGGAGGCTCACCGCTTTGGCATTTACATTGATAAAAGGTCTTGTGAGCTATGCATATGGATATTCAAAGATAGGAATTATGTTGAGCTATGTGTCCGCTATTGGTTTTATATCCCCAATCCTACTTGGGTTTCTTATATCATCGCTACATTCCTAATCCTAGAGGCTTAATCATTGCTAGATGGAGATTTTATTTTTATGGGTTTAGCTATCCCATGTTTCCTTCTTTTCTCCCACCGCTATGGCTATTTTTTTGCGTGTCTCTCTTGTCAATCATTCCTACACCTTATGATAGACTTATCATTGGGCAGAACTTAGATATTACTTCTTGGCAATCATTATATGCTTCTTTCACTTTGCTTGGGTGGAATCTCGTGCATCTGCTATTTCTTTCTCGACTATTTTTTTTTTCCTGATGGTTTATTGTGATTGTTTATGCTTACCCAGAGATCCTTTCTCGGTGATGTTTTAGATTGGGGCTTTGGTAAAGTTCTTTTACTACTCTTGTCTAAAGATTAATTGTTTTTTCTTTCACATTCTCGAGAATGGTTTTTCTTGTTGGCCTCTCTTTTAGTTTTCGGTTTACCCCTTTTTCTCTGTTTTTTCTTCATTTTGTTCTAACACACTTGGGATGTTGCTATCTTCCTGAAGCTATTTTACTTTTATGTTATGATGGGAACATGCAAATCTTGAAGATCATTCTTGCTCGCTTGATTTAATCAATGGTTTATCTTATATTAACTTGGTTATTGGCCAACCTATTGGTTATTATCCATTATCCTTGACAATTGGTTAATGTGACTAAGCAACCTCTCTAATGCTTGCTAATGTGTCTTAGGATTGGTTTGTGGTGGAGCATTACCTATATCCCTCCTATCTATCCTTTTCCTCATTCCTACTTTTTGTAATCTTTATGAGTTGGGTTTTGGACTTTCTTGCTACTTGCAGCTTAATTATTTTAATCCAAAGTAGGATTGCTATTGAGCACCAATTGGTTGCAACTTTCCTTATTGCTTCTATTTTGCTATTTGTGATATCCAATGTCTACTCTAATATCTCTTTGCAGGAATGGAATTGTGTTATTCATTTCAATGCTAGTCATTGGCTTTTTTTGTTTCTTTCATATTGTTGTCTTTGTGAATTATGGTTGTTTTTGATTCACGATCTCCCAACCGCTTATACTACTATCAATGTATTTGATCACACATGTTGTTGTCTTTATCCAGATTGTCCCATAGTCATATTTCTTATTTTTTATTATGGGATCCATCTTATATTTTGTCAACTCTTAATGGCATATCCTATGGTCAACTTGTTGATAACTCTCTTAGTTGTTAAATATGGCACCTTGAGTATCACAATCTTGTTATTTTCGTCTTGTTTTCCGTGCTCGAGTTTGGAGTTACTCAATGGTTCATCATCAGATTTCTTTGTGGGCATTTTTACTCGTGGAATTCCTTGAACTCATACACTATCTATTTTATAACCTTTTTATTAATATTTGCTTTCCCTAATGGGTGTATTAACTATAACAATGTCCCCATTTTTGATTTTTGTAATTCTGTTTTCCTTGCCTAGCAAGTTTTCTTTGTTTTTCTTTGTTGGCTAAAACTGAATGTTGTCTTCCTGTTGTTGTTTTCTCCCATGCTATGATGGGAACATGCAATACTTGAAGATCTTTTTTTGTTATGCTTGAAATTAATCAATGGTTTATCTTATATGCATAATTCTCAACCCTGTTATTATTCATTATCCTTGGCGAGTTGGATTAAGGTGACTAAGCATTCCGGATCAATGTCACTTAGGATTGGCTTGTGGTGGGGAGCTTATCTATCTCTCCTTTTCTATATATTTTTTGGGTGGCCTCTCAGTGTGGTCTTATGCCTTGTTTGTTGGTAACCGGATTAACTCTCTTCATGCTTTCTCTGGTTTGTTTATTTTGTTGCCATCTATTAAAGTTGTGATTGCTTGGTGAACTTGCTTTGAACCCCCTTATTGGTTTATTATATGCTTATCATTGGATTTCATTGGTCTATCTTATCTGCTGCTATTTTTTTCATGTTTTTTCTGATAAACTTGCATCTGTTGCACTATTTATAATGGATGGGTGGCATTATGGCAAGCTAGATGGTTTTTGTTGTTTTGATTGTTTCTGTCTGAGATTTATCCGGTTTATCGTGACGCCTATGTTGGCTCCATCTTTGTTGGTTGTTATTTCGTGGTCCTATGTTCAAGATTTATTTCGACCTTGTGTTTATGGTGATGGTTTTTGGTGATTGCAGTTGCTACCTTCAAGATAACTATTTTATGCTCTATCTATTTGGTTATTAACTACGCCATATCTACATTGAGAGGTTTTATGGCCAACATACCATTTCTGCCTTGGATGTTGCTTTCTTCATTTGTCGCCTTGGCTATTTTTGCCTCTATCTATTTTTTTTCTTGGATTCTAATGTTGATACTCATTTCAATCCTCTGATCATTTTTCTTTCCGTGTTCCATTGTTGCATTAGCTTTGTCTATTGGTCAATGTCTGTATTATGCTGCATGTTCATCTCTTGACTATTGTGATCTACATTACCGCTATTGTCTATTCCTATCTTGTAGTTAGGTTTGTGCGCCTTTATGCCTATTCTAAAGGAGTGGTATTAATACTGCCTTTTGTCCTTGTTCTCTTTGGTTGTTTGTTGATCGATTATCCTTTTGGTCCCAATCCGCTATGAGTTTCTAACTGCCTTTACTTGTTATTTTTTGGTTGTACCATGTGTTGAGCTGATGCCTTCCTTTACAATTATTTTTCTCCAATTACTGATATGGATATTAAAAAGGGGGTTGTTTCCTTCCCTGAAAGTTCCATTTATATATCATATGATTGGGATGGTGTTAATCATAAGCTCATTGACTTGATTAGCGTGATTTCAAAGTTGTCTCATCCGCTTTTCTTGTGGAGGGATTATATGGTTTGCTTTATTATTAGATATCCCTTTTCATGATTCGCTAAGATGACTAATTCTCTTATGTTTATATATTCTCATGTCAGGATGACTATATTGATGATACTTCTTGAAACACCTTATCATTCAACTTTGTAATTTTCTCTATTTAGATATGATTTTGTTTAGATTGCGTAATAAAGCTCACAAGACTATCAACAACCTGTTACCTCCCTCACATGTTTGTTGGCTATGGTATGATCTCACCCTTTGGTTTTGGTAGTAGCTCGTGATGTAACCCTTTGTCAAGTTTGATGCTCATATTTGCATCCCCTAACTTGGTGTGACTATGATCCTTCTATCAAATTTATCGCTTATATATTGTTTTCATTTATCTCTTTGTCAGTACCCAATCCTAATCTCTCTCTCAATATAATTTTGCAGTGATTCTCTCTGCTCTAGTTTTTGCTCCATATTACCATGCACTCTCACATCCTCCTATTAGCCTTAATCTTCCTTTAGCTTATTATGTTAATCATCTTGTATCTTGATCTAATGTCTTCTTTTGCTTTTGGATGTACTTTAGATAATTTACTCCTGAAAGCTCTTAAAAAGTTTTAGTTTACCCTTTAAGGACCTTGTAACCCTTTTTTTGTTGCAATAAAATACCACATGGTGTTTCCCTAAAAAAAAAAAAAAAAAAAACCCTAAACACTAAGCTAACCCTAAACCCTCAACCTTAAACCCTAAAAACCATAAACCCTAAACCCTAAACACTAAACCTTTAACCCTAAACCCTCAAAAGCCTTAAACCCTAAACTCTAATCACTAACCCTAAACCTAAACCCTAAACCCTAAAACCCAAAACCCAAAACCTAGAACCCTAACCCTAAACCCTAAACCCAAAACCTTAAATAATAAAACTAAAAATAAAACCTTAAAATAAATAAAAAATAAAACCTAAACCCTAAACTAAAAAAAACTAAACCTAAAATAAAAATAAAATAACTAAAACCTACACTAAAATATACTAAACTTAAATAAATAAAACCTAAATCTAATCCTAAAATAAACTAATCTTAAACCCTAAACTAAATAAAATAAAATACACTAAAAATAAACCTAAACCTAAATGAAAAAATAAAACATCAAAATTAACCAAAAATAAATACCTATAACCTAAACCTACAAAAATAAAATAAAAACCTAAACCTAAAAATAAAAAATAAAACCTAAACATAAAAAATATAATAAAAATAAAACTAAACTAAAGAAATAAACATTAACCTAAACCTGGACCTAAAAAATAAACTAAAATAAAAAAAAACCTAAACTAAAATAAATAAACCTAAAATAAATAAACTAAACTAAATAAAAATAAAAAATAAACCTAAATAAAAATAAAAAATAAAAAATACTAAAATAAATATAAATGAAACTAAATAAACCAAATCCTATCAGTTTACTTAATTCAAAAAAAACCCTAAACCCTAAACTAACCCTAAACCCTAAACCATAAACCTTAATCCCTAAACCCTAATCCCTAAACCCTAACCCCTAAATCAAAACCCTAAACCCTAAACCCTAAACTATAAACTAACCCTAAACCCTAAACCCTAAACCCTAAACCCTAAACTATCCATAAACATTAAGCTAACCCTAAACCATAAACTCTAAAACCTAAACTCTAAAACCTGTTGGATGTTCAATTCGATCAATTTTAGTGATAATAAATGAATTCTTGGATGTTCTAATGTATGTTTTATGTGTTTCAAATATATTAATGGCTAATTACATATCCAATACATCTCACATTTATTGAGAAAATTACAAAAATAAAAGAATGAAAGATAGAACAAAATGGATAATGTAAGCTCAAGATACAATATTTTAGGTTATATGCTTTATATCTATCTTAGAAATTCATATGAATTCATTGACATGAATCAATTTTCACAACTTACCATATTATTTTTATTTTTTTAAAATAATGAAAATGAGGTTAATTTATAAATCTCTATCTAATTAACATTCAATTGTATGTTTCATAAAGCAATTGAATTGTCAAAATAATAAATGATAATAAAATATGACTATTAAGTGTAATTAATTGATATACTTAATATAATTAAATATTTTAATTTAATTTTAAGGTTATAAGATAACTAACATATGGATTATATATAAATTATATCATAATATTTAAATGTCATATTTTAAAATTAACAAAATGTGGAATTTTGTATTTTAGCTAAAGTCATTTTATAATTAAGGAATTTCTATCTAATTTCATCTCCAACAAATTTGTTGGATTTTTTCTTTAATTTGATAAGTTACATGACCCAGCTTTGATTACAATTGAATTTATTATGACTTTTCAAACATTAGATTTTAATAATGATATTCTACATGCTTGAATATATTAAGAGCCATATTTGATTATTTTTGACTTACCCATGTGAATGGCTGAATTTTGGCTTTGAATTTAATATTTATTTAATATAAGTTATATTTTTATTGAATATTAAATTATTACATGATAAAATGATGTTAGAATAATATAATTTTGAAATAATTCAAAATGACCTTCATGCTTATAAATAGCACTCATTTTTTCATGAAAGCATTCCTCATTCAAATTCAAAATCTCTCAAATCTAAGAAAAATTTCCTAGATTTTCCATCCAAGTGTTCTCCAAATATTGCAAGATCAAATCCTTGGTTTGGAAGCTTCAACATCTTCAACTAAGCAAGCTTTATCAAATTACTTGAGTTTGTTTTCTTGATCTTAATCCCTTTTAGTTGTTCATACTATTTTCACCATCTATTTATTCTTTCCAATTTATACTTTTGGTGGATTAGTCTTTGGAAATCATCTAAGTTTTCACTTCAAAGTTTCTTCAATCATTTTTTGTGTAAAACTCTTGTGATAGTTCGTAGGATTTATTTCAACTTGTTGAAATTTTTATCTTCCTACAAATTTTATTTTGTTTCTTGAAATATTTCTTCATTAGTCTTATTTAAAAGATAATTTATTCTTAAATCTATTTTAGAAGTATATTGTAAGCATTTCAAATTAATTTATTGTGATTAAATTATTTTCATATTTGCTAGATCTCTCTTTTTAATTAAAAGCTTGCTAGTTTACTTAAATCTATCATATACTAATTATTTTTTAGTATTTTGTGATTAGTTGTATTAATTAAAAGCTTCATTTTGGTTAAAATAAAACAATTATTTCTATAATTTTAGAGTATATGCTAGATCTATTTTAAATAAAGTTTCTTTATCAAAATAAAAATTTATAAAAAATTAAATTATTTTATTTGTCAGTTATCATTTTATTTCAACTAATATCCTTTATTTTATGAATTTTATATTACTGAAATTTAGTAAAGCATGTTTTTTTCATTATTTACTAATTAAGAAAAAGGAAGTTTAGTAGAAAGGTAATCTTTCTTGCACTATTATATACATACTAGTTATAGTTTCTCTTAAACATAAAATTATTCCTTAAAATTTAATTTATTATGCAATAGACTATTGTGAATTTATTTTGAAATAATTTTTATATTAATCTACAAATTGTAATAACATACACATCTTAAAAAAATCACTTTAAGATATTTATTTAATATTTTTATCAAAATTAAGTGAGCATTCTATCTTGCCAAAATTAGTAAGTTGTAAAGTGATCATTTATAAGTTGTGAGATCACTTTTGAAATGGATAGCTTGGTATATTTGTGAGAGATATATTTTATCAAAATTTATTATTTTGTATTTTTATTTTCATGCTATAAAATTTATATTGGGGTTATACTCACCCCCTTATAGGAGACTACATATTATTGTAGGGGTATTACTCACCCCATTATAGGAGAGTACTATTTATAAGATATTTTACATTTAGTGGATTCCTAGCCATGGGTGGCTAGGCATGGACATAAATCGGCTTTAGAGTTTGGCTAGACCATGTAAAAATTGTGTGCCTATTGTCTCTCTTTACTTTACTATACTTTTATTTTTGTAGCATTAAGAATTGTATCTTATCATTATAAAATAAAAAATTAATTTTCTACTAAAACTTAAAATTTAAGATTTAACTTTTAAAATTTTTAATATTGCCCAATTCATCCCTCAACCCCACCCCTCGCTCTTGTTATAGTGACTCATAATCAACAAAGCTAGCTCTTTTATTGGCTTAACATCCAAGAGTAGATCTTTCCACTATGGCACAAGTTTTCCAAGGGTTCACTACCTTTTTAGATATTATATCATTTGATTATTGGAAAATAGATTAGTACATTTTAAGAGGTCAAGATGCACATGTGGTATATGACATCAATATCATACCCATAGTAGAAGTAAATGGCATTAAAGTAGAAAACCTTTTGAGGAATGGTATGGAAGAAAAATTGATGAATTAAATGCTAGGGCTTGAAACTTTACATTATGCTTTATTACCTGATGATTACATTAAAATTTCTATGTTAAGTACAACAAAAGAAATATGGGATAAACTCATTATAACTTATGAAGGAACTAGTGAAGTTAAAGATGCTCACATAAATAGACTTGTTCATGAATATGAGTTATTTTATGTCTCCTTCTGAATCTATTTTTGATATGTATAATAGATTCATGAAATTAATTAACAAATTGCATTCTCTTGGAGAAACATATAGGAATCAAGACTTAGTCAATAAGATTCTTAGATGTCTTCTAAAAGAATGGGAAACTAAAGTAACGCTATTAGTGAAGCTAAGGATTTATCAACTTATCCACTTGATCAGCTTTTGGGTTCTTTGATAGCACATGAATAGGTTATTGCTTAAAGGGATAAGATGGATAACTCAGCAAAAAGGGAGAAAGACAAAGGAAAATCTATTGCATTATAAGTTGATGATAGTGATGAGCATAACACCTCAAGCTCGGATGGTGATAGTGATGAGGTGGTCATGCTATCCAAAAGGCTTGGGAACTTGCTAAGGAAGAAGAATCAAAGGTATAAAAAATCTAAAAACTATAAATTTCAAACTAAGAAATTTCTTGTAGGTGAAGGGATCATTTGCTACCATTGTAAAAAGCTTGGACACATAAGAGGTGATTGTCTAGAACTTGTTGAATCAAAGAAGAAAGAGATTGATGTGGAAAGAAGAAAAAATATGAAAGAGAAAAGTACCATTAGAAGAAGAAGAAGGCTTTTATGGGCCAATCCAAATTCAAATGAATCAAGTACTTTCTCATCGATGAAGAGGTCAACATATGTCTTATGGCAAATGGAGAATCGACTTAGATTCTCAAGAGGTATGTAATGATATATCTTATGATGAATTAGATGATTTTTAATGATTTAGTTTTGAATATAAAAAACTAAAAAGAAAATACAAACCTTAGAAAAGAACATAAAAATTTAGATATGCATTTTGTGATTTAAAAATGAATGAGATAATTTAAAAGTAAAATAATTCTTTATTAAATTTTTCCATGTAAAACTTGAAAGAGAGAAAATCTTGTTAGAAAACTTGGTGTGTTACTTGGTTGATGAAATCAAAAGAAGAAAGGTTGAATCTAAATTTGTTCTCTTAAAAAAACCAAAACCCTAAACCTAAAGTAAAACTTGAACCCTAAACCTAAAACCTAAACCCTAAACCTAAACTAAAAAAATAGTAAACCCAAAATCCAAAACTTAAACCCTAAACCCTAAAACCCTACACCCTAAACCCTAAACACTAAAACCTAAATCATAAACCATAAACCATAAACCCCAAACCCTAAACCCCAAACCCTAAATCCTAAACCCTAAACACTAAACTAACCCTAAACCCTAAACCCTAAACCCTAAACCATAAAAAGCAAAAAACATAAACTTAAACTAAATAAAACCAAAAAATAAAATAAATAAAAAAGATCAATCAAAATAAAATAAAATAAAAACATAAACTAAAACTAAACCTAAACCTTAAAAAAATAAAATAAAAATAAACTTAAACTAAACTAAAAAATAAAAAACCTAAAAAATAAAAACTAAACCTAAAATAAAATAAAATAAAAACTAAATAAAAACTTAAACCTAAAAAATAAACCAAAAATTAAAAATTAAAAATAAATAAAAAATAAAACCTAAACCCTAAACTATAAAACCTAAACCTAAAATAAAAAAAATAAACCTAAACCTAAAAAAATAAATAATACTTAAATATAAACCTAAAATAAATAAACCTAAACCTAAACCTAAATTAAATAAAAAATAAACTAAAGTAAACCTAAACCTAAACTAAAAAAATTAAAACCTAAAATAAACATAAAATAAAACCTAAAACCTAAAACTAAAAAAAATAAAATAAAACCTAAACCTAAACCTAAAAATAAAAAATAAAAAACCTAAACCTAAATAAAATAAAAAAAATAAAACTAAACTAAAAATAAACCTTAACCTAAACCTAAACATAAAAAAAATAAACTAAATAAAAACCTAAACTAAAATAAATAAACATAAAATAAACAAACTAAACTAAATAAAAATAAAAATAAACCTAAATAAAAAAAAACTAAATTGATAAATAAACTAAATAAACCTAAACCTGCCAGTTTACTTAATTTAAAATATTAAATGAAAAAATAAAATAAAAAAAAAAACACTAACCCTAAACCCCAAAACTAACCCTAGACATTAAACCCTATACCCTAATCCTACCACCTTAAGCCCTAAACCCTAAATCATAAAACCCTAAACCCTAAACCTTAAACCCTAAATTTTAAAACCCTAAACCCTAAACCCTAAACCCAAAACCCTAAACCCTAAAAACCTAAAAACCTAAACCTAAATTAAATAAAACCTAAAAAATAAATAAAATAACCTAAACCTAAATTAAATAAAAATAAAATAAAATAAACTAAAACTAACCTAAACTAATCTAAAAAATATAAAATAAAAATAAAAAAACTAAAAAATAAATAAAATAAAACTAAAATAAAATAAAATAAACCTAAAAAAAATAAACCTAAAGAAAACCTAAAAAATAAAAAAAATAAAACCTAAACCTCATGTAAAAAAAATACTAAACCTAAAATAAACAAAATAAAATAAACCTAAACCTAAACTCAAATAAACTAAATTAAAATAAATAAAACCTAAAAACTAAACCTAAACACTAAACTAAATAAAATAAAATAAACTCAAAATAAATCTAAACCTAAACTAAAAAATAAAACCTAAAACCAAAACCTAAATAAATAAAATAAAAATCTAAACTTAAACATAAAAATAAAAAATAAAACCTAAACCTAAAAAATAAAATAAAAATAAAACTAAACTAAAAAATAAATAGAAATCTAAAATTAAACCTAAAAAATAAAATAAAATAAAAAACCTAAACTAAAATAAATAAACCTAAATTAAATAAACTAAACTAATAAAATAAAAATAAACCTAAATAAAATTAAAATTAAAATAAACTAAAATAAATAATAAATAAACTAAATAAACTAAATAAGCCTAAACCTTTCAATTTATTAATTTTTTTTAAAAAAACCCTAAACTCCAAATCCTAAACCCTAAACCCTAAACCCTAAACCCAAAACCCCATATAAAAATATTAAAAAAATAAAAAACCCAAACCTACACGCTAAACCCTAAACCCTAAACCCTAAACCTAAACCTAAACCTGAAACCTAAACCTAAACCCTAAACCTAAATCTAAATTAAACTAAATAAAATAAAACCAAAACCTAAACCTAAACTAAAAATAAATAAATAAACATAAACTAAATAAAATAAAATAAAAATTAAAATAAATAAATAAACTAAATAAAATAAACTAAACTAAACTAAATTAATCCTAAACCTAAACCTATAATAACAATAAAACCTAAATTAAATAAACTAAAATAAACTAAACTAAATAAACCTAAATAAACCTAAACCTAAACTAAAATAAAATAAACTAAACAAAATAAACTAAATTAACTAAATAAATAAAAACTAAACTAAATAAATTAACCTAAACTAAAAAATAAACTAAATAAATAAACAAAACTAAACTAAACTAAAATAATAAAACCCAAAACCTAAAACCTAAACTAAATAAACCTAAACTTAAAATAAATAAAATAAACTAAACCTAAAACTAAATAAACTTAAACCTAAAACAAAAAAAAACTAAACTAAATAAATAAAACCTAAACTAAATAACCTAAATAAAAAATAAAATAAAAATAAGTCTAAACCTAAACCTAAACTAAACTAAATAAATAAACATAAATTAAAATAAAAAATAAACCTAAACCTAAAACCTAAATAAAAATAAACCTAAACCTAAATAAAATTAACCTAAACTAAATAAACCTGAACCTAAATAAAACCTAAACCTAAACTAAACTTAAACCTAAATTTAAATTAATAAACCTAAGCTAAATAAACCTAAACCTAAACTAAATAAAACCTAAACCTAAATAAACCTAAACTAAATTATCCTAAACCTATACCTAAACCTAAACTAAATATAAAATAAACTAACTAAATAAAAAAAATGAACCTATACCTAAATAAACTAGACAAAACTAAACTAAATAAAAAAATAAAACTAAACTAAATAAATAAACTAAATGAAGCTTAAAATTAAACTAAAATAAATAAATAAACTACTAAATAAAATAAATAAACCTAAACCTAAAAATAAACTAAACTAAAATAAATTAAATTAAATAAAACCTAAACCTAAACTAAATAAATAAATAAAATAAAATAAACTACAAAAACTAAACTAAATAAATAAGCCTAAACTTAAATAGATAAAACTAAATAAAAATAAAATAAAACTTAAACCTAAACCTAAACTAAGGTAAAATCTAAACCTAAACTTAAACCTAAACCAAACTAAATAAGCTAAACTAATGAAACCTAAATAAACTTAAACCTAAACCTAAACCTAAATTAAACTAAACTAAATGAAAAAAATAAACTAAACTAAAAATAAACTAAATAAAAAAACTAAATAAATAAACCTAAACCTAAACTAAACTAAAAATAAAATAAAATAAAACTAAATAAATAAACCTAAACTAAAAGAAACTAAATAAACCTGAAGTAAAATAAACTAAACTAAATAAACCAAAACCTAAACCTAAATAAAATAAAATAAACTAATAAAATAAATAAACTAAATAAAATAAACCTAAACTTAAAACCTAAACCTAAACTGAATAAATAAAATAAAATAAAATAAACTAAATAAACCTAAACCTAAACTAAATAAATAAACTAAATAAACTAAATAAAATAAACTAAAATAAACCTAAACTAAATAAACCTAAACTAAACTAAACTAAACTAAACTAAAGTAAAATAAATAAAATAAACCTAAACCTAAACTAAATAAAATAATCCTAAATAAAACAGAATGAAATTAAATATAACCTAAAATAAACCTAAACCTAAACCTAAACCTAAAACCTAAACTAAATTAAACCTAAACCTAAACTTAAATATAAAATTAAATAAATAAACCTAAACCTTAACCTAAAATAAATAAATAAATAAACCTAAACCTAAACTAAATAAACCTAAACTTAAATAAACTAAATAAACTAAACTAAATAAAAATAAACCTAAACCTAAATAAATAAACTTAAATCAACATAAAATAAAAATAAACCTAAACCTAAACCTAAACCTAAACCTAAATAAATAAACTAAAATAAATAAACTAAACTAAATAAACCTAAACCTAAACTTAAACCTAAATAAACTAAACTAAATATAACATAAAATAAATCTAAACAAAAAACCTAAATTAAAATCAACCTAAACCTAAATCTAAATAAACCAAATAAACCTAAACTAAAATAAACCTAAACTAAAACTAAAGAAAATAAAATAAAATAACTAAAATAAATAAACCAAAACCAAAATAAAATAAACCTAAACTAAATAAACCTAAACCTAAATAAAACTTAAACCTAAACTAAACCTAAACCTAAACTTAAATAAATAAACCTAAACTAAAATAAAACTTAAACCTAAACCTAAACCCCAACTAAATAAACCTAAACCTAAACTAAAAAATAAAAACTAAATAAAACTAAACTAAATACACCTAAACCCAAAAAAAAACCTAAACTAAATAATCCTAAACTAAACCTAATCCTAAACTAAATAAAAACTAAATAAATAAATAAAATAAATCTAAACCTAAATAAACTAGACTAAACTAAACTAAATAAAATATAATAAAACTAAACTAAACAAATAAACTAAATAAAAATAAAAACCTAAATAAAAATAAATAAACTAAACTAAATAAACTAATTAAAATTAACTAAATAAAACTTAAACCTAAACCTAAACCTAAAAAAATAAAACCTAAACTAAATAAACTAAACTAAATAAACCTAACTAAAAATAAAATAAAAAATAAATAAACTAAATAAAACCTAAACCTAAACCTAAATAAAACCTAAACTAAACTAAATAAAGCTAAAAATAAACCTAAAGCTAAATGAAATGAACTAAAAACTAAATAAACTAAATAAGAAATAAATAAAATAAAAAAAAGAAAAAAAACCTAAACCAAAATAAACCTAAACTAAATAAAACCTAAACTAAACAAAAAAAATAAAAAAATAAACTAAAATAAAAAATAAACCTAAGCATAAACTAAATAAATAAAATAAAAATAATAAATAAACCTATACCTAAACTAAACTAAAATAAAACCTAAAAATAAATAAAACCTAAACTAAATAAACAAAATAAATAAAATAAATAAAATAAACCTAAACCTAAACCTAAACTAAAAAAATAAAAAATAAAAAATAAAAAATAAACCTAAACCTAAACCTAATTTAAAAAAAATCATAAACCCTAAAACATAAACCCTAAAACCCTAAATTATAAACCACAAACCCTAACCTTAAACCTTAAACCCTAAACCCTAAACTATAAACCTAACTTAAACCCTAAAAACCTAAACTTAAACCCTAAACTATAAACCTTAAAACTATAAACCTAAACCTAAACTATAAACCCTAACCTTAACTCCTAACTAACCTAAACCCTAAACCCTAAACTAACCTAAAACTAAAACTTATAAACCTAAACACTAAACCTAAACCTACCCTAAACCCTAACCAACCCTAAACCTAAACCACTAAACCTAACCTAAAACCCTAAACCTAAACTAAACCTAAAACTAAAACCCTAAACCTAAACCTAAACTAACCTAAACCTAAACTTAAACCTAAACCCTAAACCCTAAACTAAAGTCTAAAATACTAAACCCTAAACCTAAACTTAATAAATAAATAAATAATAAATAAACTCTAAAATCTCTAAACAAACCTAAACCTAAAGCTAAAAATAAAAAATAAAAAAAAAAATAAAAACTAAACTAAAATAAAATAAATAAAAACCCTAACTAAACTAAAAAATAAAATAAACCTAAAACTAAAAAACCTAAATAAAATAAAAACTTGAAGTAAAATAAAATAAAATCAACCTAAAAAAATAAAATAAAAACTTAAACCTAAAAATAAATCTAAAAATAAATAAAAAATAAAACCTAAACCCTAAACTAAATAAAAAAACCTAAACCTCAAATAAACAAAATATAATAAACCTAAACCTAAACTAAATTAAATAATAACTAAACCTAAACCAAAAATAAACTAAACCTAAATCTAAGCTAAATAAAATAAATTAAATTAAAATAAACCTAAACCTATACCACAATAAAACCTAAAAAAACACCTAAAACCTAAACCTAAACCTAAAATAAATAAAATAAAACCTAAACTTAAAAATAAAATAAAAATAAAACAAAACTAAAAATAAACATAAACCTAAACCAAACTATAAAATAAACTAAAATAAAACCTAAACAAAAATCAATAAAACTAAAATAAATAAAATAAACTAAATAAAAATAAAAAATAAAAAAAAAACTAAAATAAAAAATAAAACTAAATAAATCTAAACCTGATGGTTTACTTAATTTTTTTTTAAAAAAAAACTATAAACCCTAAACCCTAAACCCAAAACCCTAAATCATAAACCCTAATCCCTAAACCCCAAACCCTAAAACTAACCCTAAATCCAATCCCATAAACCTACAACCCTAAACCCTAAACCCTAAATGCTAAACCCTAACCTTAACCCTAAACCCTAAACCTTAAACTCTAAACCCAAAATAAAACCTAAACCCTAAACCCTAAACCATACTCCCTAAACCTAAACTAACCTTAAAACCTAAACTAACCCTAAACCCTAAACCCTAAACCCTAAACACTAAACCTTAAAACCCTAATGCCTAAAACCTAAAAATAAACCTAAATAAATAACCTAAACTAAACCTAAACTTAAACCTAAAAATAAATTAAAAATAAAAAATAAACTAAAATAAAATAAATAGAAATAAAACTAAATTAAAAATAAAATAGACCTAAGAATTAAAAACCTAAATAAAATAAAAAATATATAAAATAAAAATAAATAAATTCTGAATAAAAACAAAAACCTAAAAATAAATAAAAAATAAAACATAAACCATAAACTAAAAAATATACCTAAAATAATAATAAAATAAACCTAAACCTAAAATAAAATAAAATAAACCAAATAACATAAAATAAACTAAAAATAAACCTAAACCTAAACTAAAATTAAACCTAAAAATAAACCTAAAAAAATAAAAAAATCTAAACCTAAAAAATTAAATAAAAACCTAAACATAAACCTAAAAATAAAAAATAAAACAAAACCTAGAAAATAAAATAAAATAAACCTAAACCTAAACTAGAAAATAAAACCTAAAACCTAAAAATAAATAACTAAATCTTAAACCTAAAACACAAAATAAAACCTAAACCTAAACCTTAAAAAGAAAAAAAAAACCTAAACCTAAAAAATAACATGAAAATAAAACTCAACTAAAAAATAAACCTTAAGGTAAACCTAAACCTAAAAATAAACTAAAATAAAAAACCTAAATTAAAATAAATAAACTAAACTGAATTAAAATAAAAAATAAAATAAATTAAAATAATTAAAAAATAAACTAAAAAAATTAAATAAACCTTAACTTACAGATTTACTTAATTTTATTAAAAAAACCCTAAACCTTAAACAAAAAAACTATCCTTAAACCTATAACACTAAACCTACAACCCTAACCCCTAAAAAACCATAAACCCTAAACCCTAAACCCTAAACCTTAAACCCTAAACTCTAAACCTTAACCCTAACCCTAACCCTAAACCCCAAACTTAAAAGGCATAAACCCTAAAACCCTAACCCTAAACCGTAAACCCTAAACCCTAAATGCTAAACTCTAAACCCTAAAGCCTAAACCCTAAACCCTAAACCCCAAACCCAAAACCCTAAACCCAAAACCCTAAAACTAAACCTAAAGTAACTAAATAAATTAAAAAGTAAACCTAAACCCTAAAACATAATAAACTTAAACCTAAACTGAAACCCTAAGAATGGGCAAAACCTTGACAAAAGGAACATCACCATCAACCGTGCTCAGATGGTGGTGGCAAAGGTGAGGACATCATAGGTGGTGGGGATGGAGGTGTGGTGGATATGGTGATGGTCTCAGGTGATTATGGTGTTAGGAGGAGTGACGAGGTTACAAATGGTGGTGAGGGAGAGATCAGGATATGATGGTGGATCTACTGAGAGGTGGTGGTTCTATGGGAACTGGAGAAACAAGAATGCTTATCCGATGCTATGGAACTATGTCTTTACAATAGAAGTTCTGTTATGGTGTGCACATTTTTATCTATGTTGTCATGTCTTGAGAACTTGGTGTGTTACTTGGTTAATGAAATCAAAAGATAAAATGTTGAATTTGAATTTGTTCTCTTAAAAAAAAAAACTAAAAACTCTAAACCATAAACTAAAGCTTGAACCTTAAACCAAAAACCTGAACTCTAAACCCTAAAATTTAAAAAAATATATATAAAAAAAACCCTAACCTAAATGCTTAACCATAAAACTAACCCTAAACTCTAAACACTAAACACTAAACCCTATACCCTAAAACCCTAAACCCCAAACCCTAAACCCTAAACCCTAAACCCTAATAAGAAATTAGTAAAACACTAAACTAAACTAACTAAAATTCAAACTAATAAATAATAAACTAAAACTAATAAATAATAAACTAAAACTAATAAACTAATAATAAACTATAATAAAAACTAATAAAACTAACTAAACTAAACTAACTAAATAATAACAAAAAAAACTAATAAACTAATAATAACAAAAACTAAATAAACTATTAAACAAACTAATAACTAAATTAAACATATACAAAAAACCCCACTAATAAACTAACTAAAAATAAACTAAACTAATAAAACTAATAAAAACTCAATTAAACCTAAACTAATAAACTAACTAAACTAAATAATAATAAATAACTAACTAATAAACGTAAACCCTAAACATAACTAACCTAATAAAAAACTAACTAATAATAAAACTAAATGTAATAACTAAACTAATAATAACTAAACTAACTAAACTAAAAATAATAAAAACTAAAACCAAAACTAACTAAATAACTAATAAATAACTAATAATAACTAACTAATAACTAAATAACTAATAACTACAACTAAACTAATAAACTATTAAAACTAATTAAACCAATAATAAACTAAATAATAACTAAAATTAATAATAAAAATTAAATAAAACTAAAAAAAAAAACTAATAACTAATAACAAATAACACTAAACTAATAAACTAATAATAAACTAAACTAAATAAAACTAATAACTAAACTAATAAATAATAATAAAATAAACTAATAAAATAAATAAAATAAAAAACCTAAATAAATAAACTAAACCTAATAATAATAAACAAACCTAATAAACTAATAATAAATAATAAAAAAAAAAAAGACTAAACTAATAAAAATAATAATAATAAAAAAAATAAAATAAACTAAAATAATAATAATTAAAAAGACACTAAATAATAATAAAATTAATAACATAAAAAACTAACTAAACTAAACTAATAATAATAATAAACTAAATAATAAATAACTAAAACTAAACTAAACTAAACATTAAACTAACTAAACTAATAAATAATAATAAACTAAATAAAAATTAACTAATAAAACTAATAACTAAACTAACTAAATAAATAACTAATAACTAAACTAACTATAACTAATAAACTAATAATATTAAATTAAACTAATAATAATAATAATAATAATAATAATAATAATAAAAAAATAAACTAAACATTAAACCCCAAACCTAAATTATTAATTAAACTAATAATAATAAAAAATAATAATAAACTAAACTAAAGTAAAATAATAATAAGTAAACTAATTCAACTAATAATAATAACTAAATAATAATTAAAAAACTAATAAACTAATAATAAAAAACTAAACTAAAACTAACAAATAACCAGCCAATGTAACCCAATAAACTAATAAATAATAATAAACTAAAAATCTAATAATAACTAATAAAAACTAAAACTAATAATAAACTAAATAAAACAATAAATAACTAATAATCTAAACCAATAACTAATAAACTTAAAAAAACTAACAAACTAACTAAAAAAAACTAATAAAACTAAACTAATTAATAAATAAACCTAAACCCTAATAAATAATAAACACCAAAAAACTAAACTAATAAACTAATAATAATAACTAATAATAATTAAATAATAATAATATAAATAATTAAATAACTAACCAAAAAAAACCTAAACCTAAACTAATAAACCATAAAACTAACTAATAAATAAACATAATAATAACTGAACCTAATAAACTAACTAATAACTAATAATAAAACACCTAACTCAAAAAATTAATAATAACTAATTAATAATAAACTAATAATAAAATAAAACAAAATTAACTAAATAACTAAACTAAATAACTAAACTAATAAACCTAATAAAAAAACTAATAATAATAATAATAAAACTAACTAAGAATAACTAAACTAATAAAAACTAATAATAATTATAATAATAACTAATAACTAACTAACTAAACTAATAAACTAATAATAAACTAACTAATAAATAACTAAATAACTAAAACCTAAACCCTAACTAAATAAATAAACTATAAAATAATAATAAAACTAATAATAATAAACATAAACTAATAATAATAATAAACCATAAAAAAAACTAAACTAAAATGGAACTAATAATAAACCAACTAACTAAACCAATAATAATAAATAATAAATAACAATAATAACTAAAAAACTAAACCATAAACTAAACTAAAATAATAATAATAAACTAATAAACCTAAACCCATAACTAAATTAATAAAACTAAGAAACTAATTAAATAAACTAGTAAATAAACTAACAAAACTAAACTAATAAAATAAACCACTAACTAAAATAATTAAAACCTAAATAATAATAAAACCATAAACCAATAATAATAACAAACTAAACTAAATAAATAACTAACTAACTAATAATAACTAAACTAATTAATAATAACTAATAAATAAACTAAAACAAACTAAACCCCAATAAACAAACTAACTAAATAAACTAATAAACTAAACCTAAACCCCTCTAAACTAACCTAAAAAAATAATAACTAAAATGAAAACTATAAAACTAAACTAATAACCAAACTAAAACTAAACTAACTAAACTAAACATAAAACTAATAATAAACTAATAATAACCTAAAACTAATAATACCTAATAATAACTAATAAACACTAAACCTAAAACCTAAACCCTAAAACTAAACTAAACCCTATTACTAGGTGATTTTGGGATCCCTCACATTCTTGGTGAGTTTCTGAGTGCTTTCTCTTAGATTCTCTATAGATCTGGCTCCGATCTCACTGTTTGTCATGATGCCATGGCTCATGGCATCAGCTTCTTCAAATCCATGGCGTAAATCCCATGTGCTGATGGATCCCGCTAAGGCATCAAATTTTTTGGGTAATCCTACCTCTAAATTACCTACTGTTACTAAATTTTTCAAAGAGTGTTTAGCTAGTAAGAATTCCTCCACCGTGCCTCCTTTGAATTT
Source organism: Cymbidium sinense (assembly GCA_021442155.1). Taxonomy (NCBI): domain Eukaryota; kingdom Viridiplantae; phylum Streptophyta; class Magnoliopsida; order Asparagales; family Orchidaceae; genus Cymbidium; species Cymbidium sinense. The sequence goes on from JAKCPB010001037.1 coordinate 116,759, forward strand.
GCTTCATACGACTTTTAAAGGTACGCCGACAATTATGATTTCAGATGAGGATATTGAAAGATTAACTGAGCCTTTTGCTTTTTCTTTGATTTGAAAGTTTTCATTTGAATGGCCAAAGAAGAAAGATAATCATTCTTGTATTCATAGCTTAAATTTTTCTGGTTCTTTTTCTATTGGGTTGATTGTTCCAAGGCATGTTCTGATTAAACTTTATGATGACCTTGATTATGAATCATTTTTTCTTGGCATTCTTACTATATTTTTATTTGTCAAATGTGTATTCTGAAGTGGACGCCTATGTTTGATGTTAATGAAGAGTCTCCTATTGTTCCCATTTGGATTTCCATACCTAACTTGTGGGTTCATCTATTTAATCAAATTCTTTATGATATTGGGTTGATTTTGGTCAACCTTGCAAGTTGATCAAGCAATAATTACTTCTTCTAGACCATATGTTGCTAGAATTCTTGTAGAGATTGATATTACTAAAAAATACCAAAGAAATTTGGTTGGGTTAGAAAAAATGTGATTATTTTAGAAAGTTAATTTTGAGAACTTTTGCAATTTTGTAATCATTGTAAGATTCATGGACATGAAATTTCTAAATGCTTTATTGCTCATACCTCTCTTAGGAAGAAAATCACCAATAAGAATTCTTGTTGAAAAATTAATGATCCTCAAGTTGGATAAAGGACAATCTCTTTTCAAAATTTTGATGTTTTCAAAACCATTTCTAAATCTTCTAAAATGTTTTACCTATTAATGATTTGTCTAATATGGTAATTTTGATGTTTTAAAAAAGTTTTAACTAATAATCACGCTCTAAGTGTTTCTTTGGTGATTACGCTAAAGGGAAGACTTTAGATGGGTTAATGATTCTAATGGTTTGGATGTTGTTCATAAGTCCTTTCATGATGATGGTTTGAATATTGTTGATGCTAACACCATTTCTTCCAATCAATTGGATGTTGTTTCTCTTTCTCCTATGTCTACTTTAGATCATGGAAAGAGACTATTTCTTTGCCTTTTTGATTGAGAATGGTGGTGAAAAGAATGTTCTTATTTTTGATATTTTAACTTCTAGTCGACAATCTTGTTAATATTGGTGATCCTTCTTTAAAAAATAATATTTAGATACATGTGATAATTCTCTCATTGTGAATAGTTCTATTTGGTTCAAAATGATGGTTTTTATGGTTGGTAATTATGTTCAATTTTGGTAATATGCTATGTTTCTAAGGATTTGAATCTTATTTTAATCCTTACATGAAGATTGTACTAAAATCTGATTCTACTTCTCTTCTTTATGAATGAAGACATGAGGATTCTCTTTAGATTTTGTTGGAAGGTGAAAATATTGATAATTATCTTCTTAATAAAGTTATTTCGCTTTTACACTGATTTTGAAGTGCATACTATTTCTGATTTTCCTTTGTCTAATGCTGTGGATGATTCTGAATGCTCTTCTTTGAAATTGATAGCTTCTTTTGATCCCCATGTCTTTTATAACAATACTGATTCATTTTTGGATGGAGATTTTTTGGAGAAAGGGCATGGTTATAAAATTGTTTACAAGAAGAAAAAGAAAAAATGTGTTCAGATTTATGTTCCTCCTCACATGCCGAGGGTTACTTGTTCCAAAGCTTCTTGGAAATAATCTCTCCCGTCCTTGAGAGGTTTTGCTTTGGTGGTTTTTTTTTCTATTGGTTGAGCTTTGTGTGTTTTCTTGCTAGGAGTATTGGCTTCTTGGCTAATTCTTTCTTCTTTTCTGCTTCTTATTTTGGGTTTTTTTTGGAGCCCTTTGAGTGGTTGGTTTTGTGTTGTCTTTGTTCTATTATTTGCCTTTCTTTGGTTGGTGCTTTTGCTCTCTTTGTTGGTGGTAGGTTGGGATTTTTGTCCTTAGCATGTGGTTTGTCCATTGGTTGGCTATTTCTCTAGCTATTTATTTTAGCTTTTGCTGGCCTTCTTCTTTATTGGTTGGTTTGGTCTCTATTGCTCTTCATGGCTATTTTTCTTGGGTGCTCTATTGTGTGTTGTTTCCTTTCCTTTGGTTGGTGCCTTGGTGGCTTTGGATTAGTGTTGTGGGCTCTGGCATGGTGCCTTGGTGGCTTTGGATTGGTGTTGTTGGGCTTTTGCTTTGTCTTTGAGGATCTTTTTTTTTTTTTTGTGAGTTTCTTTTCTCCCTCTTTTAAGAGGTGTTCATATTTGGTTTTGTTGGGATTGCTTATGTTAGGTTTATATGTTGCTCTCCTCTCTTTCTATTTCTTTAGCTTCATTTTTCTTTGGTTGTGGATATTATGATAGTTTGTATTTTCTTTGGTTGGGATGGCTATGATGATATGATGGATTTTTCCTTGATATTTTTCTGGTGACTTTTCCTATTTGTAACCCTTCTTTGAAGTTGGATACACTTAGGATTTGATGCCCTCATTATTGTGATTATCCTTCTTTCCTCAAATTTGAGCAGTTTTTTCTCTTTATGTTTTTGATCTCCTCGCTGAGATTTCTTGTAGAGTTCTCTCTTTTCACACTTCTTCTTCTTCTTAGAGGGAGCTAGAGTCTTACTGATGGTCTCCTTTTTCTTAGATGGTTGGAGCTGTCTTCAGTTGCATGTTTCCTTTTCTTATGGATCTTCATCTCTTTGGAGGTTCTTTTAGAGCTCCATGGATTCTTCCCCTTTTGTCTTTGCTTTTTTTTAGTTTATCTTTTCTTTTTTTCTTTATTACTCTTTGATGTATTAGTTTAGGGACTAAACTCTTTAGGATTCTACTATAGCTCATTTGAGCACTAGTTTTTTTTTTTTGAGTTTAGTCTCTAATATGGTTTTCTTGTACCTATTTTTCTGAGCAAATATTTCCTTTTAGTTAAAAAACCCTAAACCCAAATCCTAAACAATAAACCCTAAACCCTAAACCCTAAAATTCCTAAACCCTAAAGCCTAAACACTAAACCCTAAACCCTAAACCCTAAACCCTCACCCTAAACCTTAAACCCTAAAACACTAAACCCTAAACCCTAAACCTTAAAAAACATAAAACCTAAACATAAACTAAATAAAACCTAAAAATAAAATAAATAAGAAAACTTAAACCTAAATAAAATAAAATAAAAATAAAATGAAAACCTAAACTAAAACCTAAACCTATAACTAAAAAGAAAATTAAATAAAAAATAAAAATAAACTAAAATAAAATAAATAAAAGCCTAAACTAAAGTAAAAATAAAATAAAATTAAGCTAAGAATAAAATACCCAAATAAAATACAAATTAAATGAAAAATAAAATTAAAATAAAATCAAAACTAAATAAAAACCTAAATCTAAAAAATAAACCTAAAAATAAATAAAAAATGAAACCTAAACCCTAAACTAAAAAAAATTAAACCTAAAATAAAAATAAAATAAACAAAATAAAATAAACATAAACCTAAACTAAAATAAATAAAACCTAATGCTAAACCTAAAATAAACTAAACCAAAACCTAAACCTAAACTAAATAAAATAAAAAAAACTAAAAATAAACCTAAACCTAAACTAAAAAAAAAAATCTAAAATAAACCTAAAATAAACCTAAAACCTAAACCTAAAAAAATAAAATAAAACCTAAACCTAAACCTAAAATTAAAAAATAAAACCTAAACCCAAAATAGAATAAAATAAAACTAAACTAAAAAAAAATAAACTAAACCTAAAAAAACTAAAATAAAACCCTAAACTAAAATAAATAAACCTAAAATAAATAAACTAAACTAAATAAAAAAAAAACTAAAATAAAATTAAAAAATATTATAAACTAAAATAAATAAAAAAATAAACTAAATAAACCTAAACCAACTTAATTTAAAAAAAAAAAGAAAACATAAACCCTAAATCCTAAACCCTAAACCCTTAACCTACAACAGTAAACCTACAACCCTAAACCTTAAACCCTAAACTCTAAATCCTAAACCCTAAACCATAAACCCTAACCCTAAACCCTAAATCTTAAAAGCATAAACCCTAAAACCCTAAACCATAAACCTTAAACCATGGCTGAGCTGATTTTTACGAAAGGTGATCTTAAAGAAGTCAGCAAAGATGTTGTGAAATACAAAGTTGGTGCTCCCATGTTGGTCTTGTTGTACCTATTGATGTTGTGGTTCCTCCAAGAAACACTTTGGATCCTTCATAGACTTCTTTCTTCTAGTTTCTAAACATCTCAATTAAGATTAACAAGGGTGCTTGAAATTATCACCCCTTGAGTTGATTAAAAAAGATAAGGTGGGAACCTCGAGGATGCTCTCCTAGGGATTAGGCCATTCTCTTATGGCCTTGTCATGTATGATGATGGTTCGTGTTCACGGGTGCTTGACCTAAGAAGATCTCATCGAGAAGCTTTTGGCAAGCCTTTCAATGATCACTTCTCTCTCACTATCCCTCTCTTATCCCACCCTTGCTACAAAGCCCCACATGTTCATCAACGCTTACAAGAATGTCCTCTCCATCAAAATTGCCACTGATTACACATACCCACAAGAGATAAAGGTTAAGGAGTATTTGAAGGATCCTAAAAATTTTGATGTGGCTACTGTGCTTGATGCTTCTCGCTACTCTCACTACTACTGCCAGTGAAGAGCTTATTGAGGAATCGATGATGATATGGGTTTTGATCTTATTGACTAAGCTTTGTTGGCCTTCTATAAAATAAAATTTTATTATCTCTAGAGTTAAATCATTTTGTGAAATAATATTTTTGTGAATTTTGAATTGCATTTTATTTTATCCTATTTTATTAGTTGATAATGTCTTGTTTGATTTGGTAATTTCTTGTTTATTATGGAATCATTTGATTTTAAAAAAATAAAAAAAAATCTTATACCCTAAACCCTAAACCATAAAATCTAACCATAAACCCTAAACCCTAAACCCCAAACCCTAAACTTAAACCTAAAGTAACTAAATCAATTAGAAAAATAAACATAAACATAAACCCTAAAACCTAATAAACCTAAACCTAAACCTAGAAGAATGATGGAACAACATCACCCAACCGTGCTCACCTAGATCTGGTGGAGGGGAAGGGCGAGGCGTTATGGAGGTGGTGGTTGGATCAGAGGTGCCGGATATGGAGGGTGGTTGAGCAGTGAGGCGAGAGGAGGGACGGAGGTTACATCCATGGTGGTGAATGGAGATATCGAGAATATGATGGTGGATCCCCGCTCGAGGCGAGGTGGTTTTGATGGGAACCGGAGAAATCAAGAATGACAGATCGACTGCTTATGGAACTGTGTCTTTATAATAGAGACGGTCTAGTTATCTATGCATGCTCATTTTTATCTATGTCATTGCTTGTGTCTTAGAAAACTTGGTTTGTTACTTGGTTGATCAAATCAAAAAGAAGAAATGTTGAATCCGAATTTGTTCTCTATTAAAAAAAATCAAAAACCCTAATCCCTAAACCAAAACCTGAACCCTAAACCTAAATCCTAAACCCTAAACCAAAAAATAAAAATAAAAATAAATTAAAAAGACCCTAACCTTAAACCCTAAACCCTAAACCCTAAACCTACAACCTTAAACCATAAACCATAAACCCTAAAACCCTAAACCCCAAACCCAAAACCATAAACTCTAAACCGTAAATCCTAAACCCTAAAAACCCTAAACCCTAAAGCCTACACACTAAACCCTAAACCCTAAACCCTAACCCTAAACCCTAAACCCTAAAACCCTAAACCCTAAACCCTAAACTTAAACCCTAAACCCTAAAACCTAAAAACCTAAACCAAAATTAAATAAAACTTAAAAATAAAATAAATAAATAAAACATAAACCTTAATAAAATAAAAAATTAAATTAAATTAAAACCTAAAAAAAATAAACTTAAACTTAAAAAATAAAATAAAATAAAATAAAAAATAAACTAAAATAAAATAAATAAAACATAAACTAAACTAAAAAATAAAATAAACCTAAGAAAAACATAATAAAATAAAACTATAAAATAAAATAAAATAAACCTAAAATAAAATAAAATAAAAACTAAATAGAAACCTAAACCTCAAAAATAAACCTAATAAAAAATAAAACCTAAACCCTAAACTAAAAAAAACCTACAATAAAAATCAAATAAACAAAATAAAATAAACCAAAATAAAAATTGGAATAAATAAAACCAAAACCTAAACCTAAAATAAATGAAACCTAAATCTAAACATAAACTTAAACTAAATAAAATAAAATAAACTAAAATAAACCTAAACCTAAACTAAAAAAAATAAAACATAAAAATAAACCTAAAATAAAACCTAAAACCTAAACCTATAAAAAAATTAAATAAAACCTAAACCTAAATAAAAAATATAAAATAAAACCTAAACCTATAAAAAAAAAAACTCAACTAAAAAAATAAATCTAAACATAAACCTAAACCTTAAAAAAAATAAACAAAAAATAAAACCAAACCTAAAATAAATAAACCTAAAATAATTAAACTACACTAAATAAAAAAAAAAATAAACCTAAATAAAAATATAAAATAAAATAAACTAAAATAAATAAAAAATTAACCTAAACCTACTTGTTTACTTAATTTAAAAAAACCCTAAACTCTAAATCCTAAACCCTAAACCCTAAACCCTAAAACAAACCCAAAACCTACAATACTAAACCTACAACACTAAACCATAAACTCTAAACCTTACACCCTAAAAAACACTAAACCCTAAACCCTAAACCCTAACCATAAAACCTAAACCCTCAAAGCATAAACTTTAAACCCTAAACCCTAAACCCCAAACCTTAAACCTAAACGGTAGCTAAATAAATTAAAAATTAAACCTAAACCCTAAAACAAAATAAACTAAAACCAAAACCCTAAGAGGGCAAAACCCTGGTCAAGAATATCACCGCCAACCAGCCTGCCTAGATCTGGAGGCAAAAGCGTAATGTAGTTATCGTAGTGGTGGTGGGGGATCTGGAGGTGTTGGTGGATATGGAGGTGGCGGTTGGGGTAGTGGTGGTTATGGAGGTGGGACAAGAGACCGAGGTTGCTGTGTGGTGGAGGGAGAGATCGGGATATGATGGTGGATCCCGCTACCGAGAGGCCGAGGTAGTTCGGGGGAATTGGAGAAGAAGAATGGTAATCCGATCAATCGCTATGGAACTATGTATTTATAGTAGAGATGGTTCTAATTATCTAACATTTTTGATTTGCTCTATGCATGCTCATTTTTTATCTATGTCATCACTTGTGTCGTAGAAAACTTGGTGTGTTACTTGGTTGATGAAATCGAAAAGAAGAAATGTCAAATCTAAATCTATTCTCTATTTAAAAAAAACTGAAAAGCCTAAACCCTAAACTAAAACTTAAACCCTGAACCTAAAACCTAGACCCTAAACACTAAATCCCAAAAATAAAAATTAGTAAAAAAATAAAAAATCCATAACCTAAATCATGAACACTAAAACTAACCCTAAATCATACACCTACAACCTTAAACCCTAAACCCTAAACCCTAAACCCAAAAACTCTAATCCCTAAACCCTAAACCCTAAAAACCTAAAAACCTAAACCTAAACTAAATAAAACCAAAAAATAAAATAAATAAAAAAACCTAAACCTAAATAAAATAAAAACCTAAACTAAAACATAAACCTAAACCTAAAAAATAAAATAAAATAAGAAAAATAAACTAAAATAAAACAAATAAAAACCTAAACTAAACTAAAAAACCTAAATAAAAATAAAAAACCTAAATAAAATAAAAACTACATGTTAAAATAAAAATAAAATAAACCTAAAATAAAATAAAATAAAAACTAAATAAAAAAAAATAAACCTAAAAATAAAACCAAAAAATAAATTAAAAATAAAATCTAAACTATAAACTAAGAAAAATAACCTAAAACTAAAATAAAAATATAATAAATAAAATAAAATAAACCTAAACCAAAACTAAAATAAACTAAACTAAAATAAATAAAACCCAAACCTAAATCTAAACCTAAACCTAAACTAAATAAAATAAAATAAACTAAAAATAAACCTAAACCTAAACTAAAAAATAAAACCTAGACATAAACCTAAAATAAAAACTTAAAACCTAAACCTAAAAAAATAAAATAAAAACCTAAACCTAAACGTAAAAAAATAAAATAAAACCTAAACCTAAAAAAAAGTAAAATAAAAATAAAACTCAACTAAAAAATAAACCTAAACCTAAACCTGAACCAAAAAAATAAACTAAAATAAAACCCTAAACTAAAAATAAATAAACCTAAAATAAATTAACTAAACTAAATAAAAATAAAAAATAAATCTAAATAAAAATTAAAAAAACTTAAATAAAAAATAAACTAAATAAACCTAAACCTAGTGGTTTACTTAATTTAAAAGAAATAAAAAAAAACCCCTACACCCTAAGTACTAAACCCTAAACCTTAAACCCTAAAAAATAATACTAATCCTAAACCCTAAACCCTAAATCTACAACACTAAACCTACAACCTTAAACCCTAAACACTAAAAGACTCTAAACCCTAAATCCTAAACCTTAAACCCTAAACCCTAAACTCTAAATATTAAACCTTAAACCCTAAACCCTAAACCCTAAACCCTAAACCCTAACCTCAACCCTAAACCCTAAAAGTAAAACCCTAAACCCCTAAACTACTAAACCCTAAATCCTAAACCCTAAACCGCTGAGCTAATTTTACAATAGGTGATCTTAAAGAAGTGTGAAGAAGTTGGGAAATACATTGGTGCTGTGGTTTTGTTGCACCTATTGATAATGGTTCCTCGGGAACACTGTCTGATTCTTCATGACTTCATTCTTCAGCTCAACATCCCAACTAAGATAAATAAGGGTACTATTGAAACTATCACTGAGTCTAAAATAGGCGATAAGTTGGAATCATCAGAGGTTACTCTCCTCACAAAGCTAGGGATTAGGCCATTCTCTAATGGCCTTTTCGTCCCGTCATGTATGATGAAGGTTCGGTATTCAGTCCTGAGTTGCTTGACCTCACTGAAGATGATCTCATCGAGAAGTTTTCGGCAGGCCTTTCAATGATCACTTCTCTCTCACTGGCCCTCTATTATCGCACCCTTGTTGCAGCGCCACACATGTTTATCAACACTTACAAGAATGTCCTTGCCACCATGATTGCCACTGATTACACATACCCGTGGGCCAAGAAGGTTAAGAAGTGTTTGAATGATCCTACTAAAATAGATGTGGTTGCTACCGATGCTGCTACTCCTACTATTGCTTCATCAGGTGGAAGAGATGAAGGAAGAGCTTGCTGAGGAATCTGAGGATGATATGGGTTTCAACTTGTTTGACTAAGCTTTGTTGGACTTCTAGAAAATTAAATTTTATTGTCCCTCAGAGTTAAATCATTTTGTGAAATACTATTTTGTGAATTTTTGAATTACATTTTATTGTATCCTATTTTATTAGTTGTTAGAAGATAATGCCTTATTAGATTTGGTAATTTCTTATTTGTTATGAAATCATTTAAGTTAAAAAAACCCTAAACCCTAACTATAAACCTTAAACCTAAACCCTAACTCAACCCTAAACCCCCCAAACCCCAAACACTAAATCTAAACCTAAAGTAACTAAATAAATTAAACAATAAACCTAAACCTTAAAACTTAATGAACCTAAACCTAAACCTAAACCCTAAGAATGGGTAGAACCTTGACGGCAGGAAAATCACCATCAACTAAGCTCAGTCTATATCTAGTGGTGGAGGCGAAGTCGTGGCAGTTATCGTAGTGGTGGTGGGGGATCTGGAGGTGCTGGTGGATGGAGGTGGTGGTCAGAGAAATAGTGGTTATGGAGGCGGGAGGAGCGATGGAGGTTACAACCGTGGTGGTGGCGGAGGGAGAGATCGGGGATATAATGATGGATCCCGCTACTCGAGAGGCTGGGGTGGTTTTGATGGGAACTGGAGAAACTAAAGAATGGCTGATCCGATCTGTTGCTTATGGAATTGTGTCTTTACATTTGAGATGATTCTACTTATCTAGGGCTTTGATTTGCTCTATGTGTGCTCATTTTTATCAAGTCATCTTGTGTCTTAGAAAACTTGGTGTGTTACTTGGTTGATGAAATCCAAAAGAAGAAATGTTGAATATAAATTTGTTCTATGTTAAAACCAAAACCCTAAACCCTAAACTAAAACTCAACCTAAGCTAAAACCTAAGCCCTAAACCCTAAACCCTAAACCCTAAAAAAATAAAAATAAATAAAAATAAAAAATAAAAAAATAAAAAACCCTAACCTTAAACCGTAATCCTTAAAATAAACCCTAAACCCTAAACCTACAACCATAAACCCTAAACCCTAAACCCTAAACCCAAACTAAATCCTAAACCCTAAACCCTAAACCCTAAACCCTAAACCCTAAACCTAAACCTAAAAACCTAAAACCCTAAAACCCTAAACCTAAATCAGAACCTAAACCCTACTCCCTAAACCCAAAACCCAAAACTCTATACCAAAAGTAACTAAATAATTATAAAATTAACCTAAACCTAAAGTAACTAAATAAATTATAAAATAAACCTAAACCCTAAAACCTAATAAACCTAAACCTAAACCAAAACCCTAAGAATGGGCCAAACTTTCATGGTAGGAACATCACCATCAACCGTGCTCGCCTAGATTCATGATGCAAGGTTGGAGGCTGACATCATAAGTGGTGGGGATGTGAAACCGTGGATATGGACATGGTGGTCGAGTAATCATGGAGGCAAGAAATGGAGGTTACGTGTGGTGGTGGAGAGAGGAGGGATATGATGGTGGATCCGCTACTCAAAAGGCCGGTGGTTCTGGGAACTAGAGAACAAGAACCGACCGATCATCGCTTATGGAACTATGTCTTTAGAGTAGAGTTCTAATTATCTAGGTTTTGATTTCAATGTGTGCTCATCTTTATCTGTCCGCGCCCTAGAAAACTTGATGTGTTACTTGGTTGATGAAATCGAAAAGAAAAAATGTTGAATATGAATTTTTTCTCTATTAAAAAAACTAAAAATCCTAAACCCTAAACTAAAACCTAAACCTTAAACCTAAAACCTAAACCTTAAACCCTAATAATAAAAAAATAAAAAAATAAAAAAATAAAAAAAACCTTAACCCTAAACCCTAAACCCTAAACACTAAACCCTAAACCAACAACCCTAAATCCTAAGCCCTAAACCATAAAACCCTAAACCTAAAACCCAAAACCCTAAAAATCCTAAACCCTAAAACCCTAAACCCTAAAACCCTAAACCATAAACCCTAAACTCTAAACCCTAAAAATGTAATAACCTAAACCTAAACTAAAACCTAAAATAAAATAAAACTAAACATAAATAAAATAAAATAAAAACCTAAAATAAAAATAAACCTAAACCTAAAATAAAATAAAATAAAAATATAAAACCAATATAAAATAAAATAAATAAAAACATAAACTAAACTAAAAAAATAAAGTAAACCTAAGAATAAAAAACCTAAATAAAATTAAATTAAATGTAAAATAAAAATAAAATAAACCTAAAATAAAATAAAATAATGAAATAAATACCTAAACCTAAAAAAATAAACCTAAAAATAAATGAAAAATAAAGCCTAAACCCTAAATTAAAAAAATAAACCTAAAATAAAAATAAAATCAACAAAATAAAATAAACCTAAGCCTAAACTAAAATAAACTAAACTAAAATAAATAAAACCTAAACCTAAACCTAAAACAATTTAAACCTATACACTAAACTAAATAAAATAAAATAAACTAAAAATAAACCTAAACTAAAAAATAAAACCTAAAAATAAACCTAAAATAAAAACCTAAATCATAAACCTAAAAAAATAAAATGAAAACCTAAACCTAAAACAAAAAAAAAAAAATAAAACCTAAAAGTAAAAAAATAAATAAAAATAAAACTAAACTAAAAAATAAACATAAACCTAAACCTAAACATAAAAAATAAACTAAAATAAAAAGCCAAAACTAAAATAAATAAACCTAAAATAAATAAAATGAACTCCCTAAAAATACAAAAAAAATAAACCTAAATAAAAAAAATAAAATAAAATAAATAAATAATAAATAAACTAAACAAACTAAAAAAAAACCTAAACCTTAATTCCCTAAACCCTAAACCTTAAATCCTAAACCCTAAACCCTAAAACTAACCCTAAATGCTAAATAAACCCTAAACCTAAAAACACTAAAACCTAAAGCCTAAACTAACCCTAAACAATAAGCCCTAAGCCCTAAAAGCCCTAAACCCTAAAGCCTAAACCCTAAACCCTAAACCTTAAACCTACTACACTAAACCCACAACCTTAAACTCTAAGCTCTAAACCTTAAACCCTAAAAACCCCTAAACTCTAAACCATAAAGCATAAAACCTAAAACCCTAAACCCTAAAACCTAAACCTTAAACACTAAGCCATAATCATAAACCCTAAACCCTAAACCTAAAAACCTAAAACCCTAAAACCTAAACCCTAAACCCTAAACACCTGAAAACTTTAACCTAACTAAATAAAACCTACAAATAAAATAAATAAAAAACCTAAACCTAAATAAAATAAAAAAATAAAAAAATAAAAAATGATAAAAACATAAACTAAAACCTAAACCTTAACCTAAAAATAAAAAAAATAAAAAATAAAATTAAACTAAAATAAAATAATAAAAAGGCTAAACTAAAC
>JAKCPB010001038.1:0-80724 GCA_021442155.1 Cymbidium sinense
AATCGATGAGTTGCTATTAGCAAAGTAACTTAAGGTGCTCATCAATTTATGATGATCAATCTTGAAGAAAGCAATGGGGACTCACATCTTCCTAAGAGGAATCGATCATCGTGACAACTGTCATCAACTAGATAACTACTATTTGGCTTAGGTGATGAGGACTAAACCCAAGCTTGAAGTACTCAAGAGGAAGAGGAGCCACTTTGGGTCTTATCCTAATCATCGATGTATATACTTGAACCCGCATACAAAATGGATGGCTCAAAAGAAAGTTGAAGAGCTCACATCTTCTAAAACCTAATCGCTCATTGGGATAGTCATACAATAAGACTTACCAAACTAACAAGGTGCTCATCGATTTGTGGTTCAAGGGTAACCATTAGGGTGATTCACTAGTTGTATCAATCAAAACCTAACCTAGAGTAGCTATCAAGTGATGATGTTGTCTTATCTTGACTTAAAGTAGCCCAAAGCAACTAGATTTAGGGTTGTAATTTATGTTTGTGTGAAACATTGTGTTTATGTTGTGCTTATTAGAATAGGATGCCACATAGGTTCTCTTACACCTATCCTAAACACACCAGGAGTTTATTAATCAAAGACATTTGAATTCAGAAAATAATTCGATTGAATGAACCTTTCATTGATAAAGGGATTATTTGAAACAATGTTTGTGTGTAATATTTCCTAAGATAAAGCCCATTGATTGGAAACATCAGGTGTTTGCCTTTATAGTTGATTAGTTGGTAGGAACCACCTTGATAAGCCATTTTTATGGTGAAATAACTTTCCTAAGTAGGTTCAAACTTGCCTCCCATCTTACGACAGGCTACAATTGGTCTCCTTAGAACTAAAATGATCTCTCCAACCCAAAAAGTTCTAAGATGAACTAATTTGTTATGATCTTGAACCATTCTGATTTTATATAGTTTGAGGTTCTGGCATGCCCTGCATCTCTCCTTTAGACCTTTGAGCTCTTCTAACCGTAGCTTAGAATTTTGCTTAGTTGTAATCTTACCACCCATAGTTATCCTTAATGATGGGAGTTAGACCTCTAAGGGAAGAATGGCTTCCAACCCATACACTAAAAAGAATGGGGTAAATTGTGTTGGAGTTCTATAGGTGGTGTGATAAGCCCACAAAGCTTCAACTAACTATTCATGCTTATCATCGCATCTTCTAAGTATTTAGATAAGAGTTTTGCTGAAGGCTTCCACCAAACTATTCGCTCGAGGATAGTAAATGGTAGAGTACCTCCTATCTATGTTGTGTTTTTGAGCAAAATTATTGATGTTGGTGCATTTAAAGGTTGTACTATTATCGAATATGATTCAATGGGGTACCAAATCTATATATGATATGGTTTTAAGAAATTGGAGAACATGTTGAAGCTTTGACTTCCATAAGCGTAATCACCTCCACTCACTTGAAGAAATAATTCATAGCTACTAGAATGAACTGATGGCCATTGGATGATGGAGGATCAATTTGACCCACTAGTTCATTCCCCAACACTCGTATGACCATGAATCTATTATGTAGAATGTTGGGTGGTTGATGTAGAACTACTCCATGCACTTGACACTACTAGGCTTTTGCTATGTCCATGTTATTTGTGATCATCAACGGCAGTAATACCCAAGCCTCATGATTTTGGCATTTATCTTAGACCGACTGTGAGCTCTAGATAACACAATGTACCTGATCATGATCTCATGGGCTTGATGTTTAAACATCACAACCACATACAATTGAAGGACCATCTATAAGATGCCATCAAAGCATATGAGACCGCTATTGTTTGACCTAATGGGCTTGAGTGTTCTCTTGAGGTAGTTTGCCTTTGTAAGATAATCAATGAAGGGTTGCCTCCAATCTAGTTATTCATCCTTTCTAAATGGCAATCTCCCTTCAAGAGTATATTTGTTGACAAGTTCAACATTAATAAATGGAAGGTTCTATCTATTGTGAACCTCAATTGATATGGACTTCAAGACATGACAACTCTTTAGTGTGCTAGCCAAGGCATTCACTATGGCATTTTCTACTTGAGGGATCTTATAAATAATGATCTCTAGAATAGTAACTCCATGGTGTACTTATGGTAGTGATGAAGTTTGGACTTTACAACCTGCTGACCACATTTTTAGAATGAGCTCTCAACCCCTCCATCTTAGACATAAGACTTCTCTTAGACTTTAAGAGTTCTTTAGTCTTAAGACACATCTAGTGATTAGGTGGACACTTCAACCTAGCCCTAGTGATTTAGAAGACTTAGCCATAGGAATAGTCATGCCTTAAGGGTGTTAGGAAATTTGCCACCCTTAGCCTAAACCATTCCTCACTTTCTTCCTTTCAAATCAAACTCCAAACCAATTCTATTTGATTTCTCCAAATTCAAATCAACTCCATATGATTGAAATTCATGATTGAAATCTATGATTAAAACCCATGATCAAAATCCATCAAAATTCCTAAGTCTAAATTCATAAATCCTAAATTTTCCTGGAGTTAACCAAAATCATGATCAAAACTAATTCAAATCTTTGAGATCTTCTCATGATGAATTTCTATTGCCATTTATATTCACACACACACACACACACACACACACACACACACACACACACACATATATATATATATACATATATATATATATATATATATATATATATATATATATATATATATATATATATATATATATATATATATATATATATATATATATATATATATATAAATTCAAACCCATCAAATCAAACTTAAAATTAAAAATCAACTCATGATTAATTTCTAAGTCCTCAATTTTCCCTTAAGGACTTAAACAAAATCATGATCAAAATTAAATTAAACCTTGAGATTTTCTCATACCTCATTTATATTCTCATTTATATTCACATTTATAAATGAAATATAAATGCATACCCATCAAATCAAATTCAAAATTCAAACTCAATTCCTGAAATTTTTCAAGTCCCTTTAATTTTCCATTAAAAGACTTAGCCAAAATCAATCTTAAACTGATCAAACCTATTCAAATTCATAGGATTTTCTCAAAACTTATATATATTCTAATTTATATTCTCATATTTAAATGAAATATAAATATAAATCAATCAAATCCAATCCAAAAAATTAAATTTCAAATTTAAAATCCTTAAATCCTTTAAATTTTTAGATTTAACATGATCAAACCTATTCAAACTCATGGGATTTTCTCAAAACTTATTTGTATCCTCATTTATATTCTCATATATGAAATATAAATATAAATCATTCAAATCCAATCCATAAATTAAATTCCAAATTTAAAATCCTTGAAATTCCTTAAATCCTTTAAATTCTTTAATGGATTTAACCTAAATCATGATTAAACCACTTCAAATCCTTGAAATTTTCTCATGATCCATTTATATTCTCATTTATATTCACATATATAAATGAAATATAATTCAAACAATCAAAACCAATTCCAAAAATCAAACTCAAATCAACTCAAAATTCAATCTAAGCCTTTCAAGACAAAATCTTGTTAACTAAATCACTTTCAAATCAAGCCAAACTCTTGATTTTCTCTCATGGTTCAATCAACCCTACAATCATGAGCTCATATATAAATCCAAACTTCAATGAAACAATCAAAACCTAAATCAAAAATCAAACCCAAAACCCTTTTCTTCTTTGAATATGAAATCTTCAAATAAATCAAAATCCATTTGACTTCAAACCACTTGTAAATAGATTTATATTTCAATCATAAGTCCATATACAAGATCAACCAACTTCAAATCATGGTTTGACCAAGCCATTTGACCCACTTACGCTCACTTGACCCAAAGTGACCTAAAGTACCTTATGAGCCAACTTTGATCCTAACCAAATTGGATTGAACCAAACTCATATATCCCTCTCATCATGATTAAAATTATCATGGATGATTAATCAATCAAATTGGGTCAAACCAAGTCAAACCTAAGGGTTGACCAAGTCAACACTTAACCCAAAATGAAACCTAACATAGCCAAATTCCACCATATGCCAAATTGATTGAAACCATTGATCCAAGTTCACTCATGACCTATGTTTGAACTTGACCAAGTCAACCTTGAGCCTAACCTAGGTCAATAACTTGACTAAGTTGACCCATTTTGACCTAAAGGGTCAAAATATGTCAAAACTTGATCTAAATAAGATCCAAACTAATTGGTCAAGTCCATTCCAAATCACTTATGGAACTTGACCAAAGCCTCACTGGCCAACTAGACCAACCTAAATTAATTGATTTTAGACCCAACATGACCTAAAGGAGTCATGTTGAGCCAAAATTGAACTTAACCCAAATTGATTGAAAACAAAAGATACCACCACTCCATATGTTTAACCAAACCCAAACCCTTGACCTACACCAAATAGGTCAAATGGGTCAAATAGGTTAACTTGACCCATTTGACCTAAATGAAGTCATATGAGCCAATACCAAATATATACCAAATTGAACCAAACCAAAGCCACCAAACATTTCAAATGGTCATTTGAACTTGACCCAACCTTGGTTTGACCCAATTTGACCAATTGGTCAACTTGACCTAAGTTGATCCATTTTGACCTAAATGGGTCAACATGAGCCAAACCCTATCAAATGGATTCCAAATCCAATGAAACTTGGCCAAACCTAGTTTCTCCACATGCCTAAGATGTCCAAAGTAAAAAATAACAAAATGACCAACCCCCTAGGCCATAAACAAAATTTGGCCTAATCCATGGGTATTTTTTGTCATCGCTTTCACAATCACTGAGACTTTCCTTAAAACTCAAGGGGACTTAAGATGAGTGGTGCACCCAACCCAATGGGTTTGGGTCAGCCCATTTGGTCCCTAGATTAAACTCACCACCCATCAAAATTGAGTTTTCAAACTCCCCGTAAGCTCAAATTAAGGCACATGGGAGGTTGGCAATCCACCCTTGGATGAAACTAACCATGTGCATACTTAAAATAGCCTAAATGACCTCCAATATCATCAATTATATCAAAATGGTATGGGCATTCTGGCCATCTATCTTCAAGGGGAGATATACTCCCCCAATTCAATGAAAGTTTGATTTACTCTATTGAGTTAGAACCCAGCACCCATCTCGAGTACCTAAGCTTCAGAGAGGATTTGAATTTCTCTTGGTTTTGCATAGTGCAAAATAGGGGAGCTCATTCTATAACTCTTGACCTCCTTCCAATTCTGCACACCCATCGAGGGTCAAGCTAAATTGGCATAAGCTTTCTCTAAAGTTCTAGAGGCAAGGAAGAGCTCAATTCAATCAAAGTTAAAGCCCAAGTGAAGTGGTGTTAGTCCTCTCATTGATCCACTCAATCCTAAGGCATAAGAATTTTAATAGGGCTTCATCTCCACCAGACAAAGCTATCTCATCGATCTCGAGCATCGGTGATCACCTCTAATGAGGTATGGAATTTTTTGATCACTAAAATCAATGTGGTCAGGAGCTTTGTGAAGGAAATCTTCACCTCATCAAATTTTCACCATTGGATTTATCGTTCTATCTCTCTAAATGGTGTGGGTTAAATTTTGTGTGATTCCATGCTAGATCGAGCTCAGATCTCCCTTTAGATCATGGACGGTCCCCATTGATCCTCAGGGAAGAACTTGGTTCATCTCAGCTATGCATCCACACATTTTAGATGGATAGCTAAGATTATTTAGCATGATGCATGTAAAGCGCACTGACCGCTGCCACCACACATCCCACCATCAGCTACGCATTAAGCAGAGATTAGGTAAGCAATTAATTAATTCCTAATTAATTCTGAGAACTTCTAAAATTCATAATTCCCTCTCAAAAAATTAGAAAAATAAAATTAAAAATGCTATAGAAAGATAATTTCATCTAGAATATTTTAAAAATGGTTTCAATGGATTTTGAATTACTCTTTTCTCTGAATTTGGGTTTCTTTGGGAATCTTAATTAGATAATTATCCTTTAATTAGGTCATCAATTAATCTCAAATTTTTGGGGTTCATTTTAGGGGATGACATCTGTCTCCCTTAATTTTCTTGAGATTTATTTAAGGTCTCGATTGAGAAAATTTCTATCTCAATCCTTAATTACTCCTTTCATGTAATTAAGCATAATTAGGACATTATTAGTGGATTTACCCTATGATTAGGGTTGATTAAGGTCAGATCTAGTAAGTAAGAGGTCTATGGAATAATTTTGGGGCATTCCCCCTAAGCTATTCCCTAAACCCCCTCTTCTCTCCTTAATCTCCTCTTAATTAAGGGTTAATTCATTAATTACCCCCTTAATCAATTTTCAAAAATTCTAAAAAGTTCCAAAACTTAATTAATCTACCTTGGGTAGATGCTTAGGTGTTCGATAGCCTAAGTTCAATTAAGGAAATAAAAAATCCAATTCACATGTGTGAAAGGGTATTTTTAAATTACTTAAGTTAAACCCTTACCTTAATTAACTTTTAATTGTGAGCCAAATTGCATTAGGCCTTTTCATTATTAGGTGCATTACAAATTTAAATTCCTTGTGGGTTTCATGTCATCTCATTGGCTCATAACTATTTAGTTAATTCTTCAAAGCTGGTGTAGGTAAGGGTTAATTAAGTAACTTAATTCTTACCTTAACCTAATCAACTCATAAAAATGGATCTAATTATCTAAAAATTGAACAAAAATATCAAACACATGTCGGAATGGGTTAAGAAAAGTAAAATCATCTCCCCCTTTCAAAATTAAATCAAACTTCAAACTAAACAAAAATCACTTGGAAATTCACTTTGATTTATTCTAAATTTTCTTATTCTATAAGAATGTCTTTAGGATTTAAGTGAAGTGAGTTTTATTACATGGTTTCATTGCTTTGGGCCTTTCCCCAACATGTTAAGTTGTATGCCATGTGATTCCATACATTCATAATTTCATTTCTTAAATTTTAAAATGAAATTGTTTACTTTATGTCAAACTTGCATATGTTGGATAAAGTAGAAATATGAGTGACTATTATCACTACTAGATCCAAATTATTTTCAAAACCTATAAATGAAACATCAAATCTTAAAGTACTTATACTTATTGCATGTGAAAGATTATAAAGGTATGTTTAGTATAGGTTTCCTTTCTTTCTTATGTTAGTATAGCTTTGAATAAGAATTTGGTGAAGTTTATGATTCATTTGAAAAAACCTAATGCTCACCTAATTGTATATCCTATTCATCCCTATGCTACCATCTAAGAAATGTTACCTACATTTGCATACATAAATTGCATAAACAAAAATGAATCCATTAAACAAATTTTGCATTTTCCTTTTCTATTCCATTTCTTTTATATCATGTTTGTACTTAAGGAAAGTGGTATATTAGTCTGGACAACCCCGAGGTTACGAGGCTTTAAGTATACTTATGTAGGTCTTGTACCTTACACCTCTAGTTAACAATGGCACTATACTCACTTATGCCTTTCTTACTTTCATGTATGTATGTGAAATTTTGGATAAGGAAAACCTTTTCTACTTAAGAAAAATCATGCATAATCGACTTCTAACTTTTCTTAAATGGATTACTTAGCATGCATCATAAAGTGTGTTAAATACTCTCATTTGCATGTATAGGTATGCTTAGGGTATGTCCATATGCATGTTATATATGTTGGGAAAGAAATGAAGTAATGTGTGTTATGTGAATTTTGATTCATTTTATTTAATCTTAAAATGACTTTCTTTTTGAATAGGTTTGTTTAGAGTTTATCTAAACTTAGGATTGATTAAAAGATGTAATCAAAACATTCACCTACATGAAACTAAATTATGAACCTACTTTAGAAATTACTTAGGTTATGGAAGGAAACAAAAGTTCTTTTCTTTTTCCCTCTCTTCATAACTTAGTAATTAATTGTAAGATCCATTTAAACCAAATCAAAACATGAAATAAAATCAACCCAAAACACTTAAACAACTTAAATGAAACTCCCCCCCCTCTAAGTTGAACATGTTCTTAACACTTAAAAAATTTGTACCTAAAGCCCTAGCTAAGCATACCACACAAACCTTCAAAATACACACATTAGCCTAAGTCACCACTTCTATCCTTAGGTTAGGTCGGTGCATGATTTGATGTTTATTTTGTTTTGTGATATATGTTTTAGACTAAATGTTAGGGTGTATGCTTGTAGAATGAATGGTAGGATGTTATTAGTCTAACTATTATTTTCTGCAGGGGATTGTGCAATTGGGGAGCTATCATAAATAAAAATATAAATACTTTTGCTTGCAAGTGCTTTATACCCCTAAGCATAATCCTTAGGCTAGGTGGACTTAGTCACCCATTTGTAGGTTGATAAGTCCAATATACATGCTTTAGATTTGTGTGGTGTGTTTTAGCTAACCTTTATTTTGCAGGTGTTAGTTAGATTTCCACTTTTCCTTTTCATGTAAAAATTTATATAATTAGGATTTTGGAATGATTTATTATGGGGATTAGGATGACCATTGGTCATAAGATTCTATCTTATGCACCATGTGAAGCCTTGGAGCATCCATTTTCCAACCATCCAAAAGAATGAATCAAAAAAAAGAAGAAGAAAAGAAGAAAGAAGAAAGAAGAAAGAAGAAAGAAGAATAAAGCTTGAAGACCCCCATAATAATGAATTCCTTTGCTTAATTGTAATATTAATTTGTAATCTAGGTTGTATAAGTGGAGAGCTTAGCTACCCATATTTGTTATTTTTGAGTTTGTGCGGTGGTGCCTGACCATAATGACCATTTATTCTTTTTGTGATTAGCTTTATAAATGTTTGATGATTTTTTTAGCTTCTGCTTAAGTGGCATGCTTTTCCTAGTTTCTTCCTTACTTTATGTATGGCCTGGATAAGGATTAGGCTCTTTAGATAAAAATAAATCTTTTACCCAACTTAATAACTCAAATAAAAATTAAATAACTTATAACCTCACCTAAAGCTTAGGATTAAAGTCAAGATAAAATAATTAGCAACCCCTTAACTGGATGAGCATTTCATTATAATAGCATGCACAAATGAATCTTATTTCACTCTTGATTGAAGGGCTTCCATTTTTGCCAAAGAACTTTGGCACAAGAGCCATGGTGAAAACTTAGCTCCTCCCTTCGCTAATTTTGGTCAATAATCTTCTTTCTCATGCATTAGTCATAAAAATCCTATTAGCCTGAGTAAAAAATAATTGTCCAAAATGAAAATAAAAATGAAATTTAAAATGCATTAGATTTAGGTCATTTGAAGCATGTCCCTTTACGTGATCTAGTTTTTTTAGGGAGTGAGTTTAAGGACTTATTATCTTTCTAATAAATAATAGCTTAGCTATCTTGCATAAGCATAACGACTTGCCTACATATATTTAAAACTGTAGGAGGAGTTAGTTGGAGGCCACCTTAAGGCTATTGTAAGTCTGAGTTGTCAAGTGGTTTGTACTCTCTTATGTAGGCAAACCAATTACCCATTTTTTCTTTAGATTTAGATTGTGCTTCTGGCTCTCACCGAAGCTCCCTAGATTTAGATTCTGAGGTTGCTTCTCTCTTTTGTGGGCCATAAGCATAATTCCTCACCTCTTAGGCATTTCCTTAATCTTGTGTTAAAGAATCATATGCCCTAACTTTCTAATGAAAAATACAACTCTAATAAACTAAATCAATTTCTAAAATGTAAAGCCCAATTATAGGATAGTTTGAGATGCTCGCTAGGCTTCCTAGCATCATGGGAATTTCCTTCTTATCTTCCATTTTGGCTTTGATAATAACTCCCTCTTTTGATCAATCCCATTTTGATCTTCAAACATAAACCAATCAATTGATATTCCTTTCCTATTGAAATCTTCAAAGATAATGATCATTTAACTTAATCGAGAGTTTTCATAAAAGATTCTATCCTTTAGGATGTAATTAACTACAGGAGCTTGCCACTATAGGGAACTTAACGAATCCATTTTAAAATAAACCCTGCTTTGTTTTTCTATTTAAAGTAGGGGAAGAATCTCAGGTACATATGCATACCCATCATCATTAGGAGTCCTTATTGAGGTGGTTGGTTCCATTAAAAGGGTAGTGACTTCTATCTTTTGAGATAGTACACTATTTTCTTGGTGATGTATCCGATCTCCTGAATAAGTACATCCACAGATCTGTGTGGCATCCTAAAAAATGAATTTCTATAGGTGTCCTCTTTCTTTTCTCCATAGATTTCAAAGGCGATTCCTATAAGGTATTTATTAACCAATAGATTTTTCTGGCAACTCCGCTGGGGTTGGTTCCTCTCTCCATCTTCAGTAAATGATCATTTTCTTTGAGTATCGATAGTGGGTTTGTACTTTGGTATGAATCCAAGACTATCCTTCTTTTCGTTGGCACTTAGCTCATTTCATTCTTGAGTTAAGTTAGCCAACATCTTTAGGTTTTAGGGATTCCTTGTTGGTCTTAAAACCCCATTGGGTTCTTCGATGGGTAAAATAAAATATTTAAATAAAAGAGAAAAAACATTTTAAAGACTTCCTCCTTATCATCTTTATGATAAGGAAAGGTTCATCATAAAATAAATAAATCTTCCATAAAGAATTTTGCTTTTCAAAAGCACCTTTTCAAAAATGCACTTAATAAAAAAATTTTCCAAAAAATTTTATCACCCCCATTTAACAATTCTCATAATTATTACATAGGGGATTTTCAAAAATAAAATTAACAACAATTTCCAATAGCACAAATGAACATCTTCTTTCAATTCATTTTGATGAAGATTTCATTTTCAAAATAAAATGAACAATTATCTTCCAAAAAATAAAAAAATGAAGTTTTTAAAAACCACAAATGAACCTTTCCATTCAATACACTCACACCTATTGAATGGAAGTTTCATTTTCAAATAAAATTATTATTTAGTTTTATTAGTTAGTTATTAGTTTATTAGTTTTAATTAGTTTTTTATTTAGTTATTTACTATTAGTTATTAATTATTTAGTTTTTAGTTAGTTATTATGTTTAGTTATTTGTTATTTTAGTTAGTTAGTTTATTTAGTTTTATTAGTTTTTAGTTATTTAGTTTAATATTATTAGTTATTATTAGTTATTATTTATTAGTTAGTTAGTTAGTTTATTAGTTATTTATTAGCTATTAGTTATTAGTTTATAAGTTTATTAGTTATTATTTATTATTATTATTTTAGTTAGTTCTTAATTTTATTATTAGTTCAGTATTTTAGTTATTATTTATTATTTTATTAGGTTTAGTTTAGTTTTTTAGGTTTATTTTATTATTAGTTTTAATTAGTTATTAGTTATTTATTAATTTTGTTTAGTTATTAGTTATTATTAGTTATTTAGTTTATTAGTTTATTTATTATTTATTTTAGTTATTATTAGTTATTAGTTTTTTTAGTTTTATTATTTTATTAGTTATTAGTTTAGCTAGTTTATTTATTTTATTATTAGTTATTATTAGTTATTATTTTATTAATTTTAGTTAATAATTTTTATTAGTTAGTTATTTAGTTATTTTATTAGTTTAGTTAGTTTAGTTATTATTATTATTTAGTTTATCAGTTATTAGTTTATTAATTTTAGTTAGTAGTTATTAGTTTATTAGTTATTGGTAGTTATTAGTCTTTTTTATTTAGCAATTTGGTTTTATTATTAGTTATTAGTTTATTAGTTTTACTTAATTTTATTATTATTATTATTATTATTATTATTATTATTTAGTTATTAGTTAGTTTTTATTTCGTTGTTAGTTTAGTTATTTATTAGTTAGTTTTAGTTATTTAGTTTAAGTTTAGTTTTTTAGTATTTTTATTTAATTATTA
Organism: Cymbidium sinense; assembly: GCA_021442155.1. Classification (NCBI taxonomy): domain Eukaryota; kingdom Viridiplantae; phylum Streptophyta; class Magnoliopsida; order Asparagales; family Orchidaceae; genus Cymbidium; species Cymbidium sinense. Next base: position 11,845 of record JAKCPB010001038.1, read on the forward strand.
TTAGTTTTATTATTTTTTATTATTATTTATTAGTTGTTCATTTATTATTTATTTATTAGTTATTATTAGTTTTTTATTAGTTATTAGTTTAGTTATTAATAGATTAGATATTTAGTTATTTATTAGTTAGTTTACTTTATTAGTTAATTATTAGTTTTAGTTATTAGTTTAGTTTTTTATTATTTGTTTTATTTATTTTTATTAGTTATTTACAAGTTAGTTAGTTTATTATTAGTTTATGTATTATTTATTTAGATTAGTTATTTTATTATATATTATTAGTTTATTAGCTTTATTAGTTTTATTATTAGTTTTTAGCTAATTAGTTAGGTTTTTAGGTTTTTTAGTTATTATTAGTTATTAGGTTTAGTTATTAGTTATTATTAATTATTAGTTTATTAGTTAGTTATTAGTTTAGTTAGTTTATTATTAGTTTAGTTTTATTTTTTTAGTTATTTAGTTAGTTTTATTAGTTATTAGTTTATTAGTTATTAGTTTAGTTTAGTTACTTAGTTTTATTAGTTTAGTTTAGTTTTTTTTAGTTTTTTATTAGTTTAGTTAATTAATTTATTTAATTTTTCACCATAATAACAATACAAATTTTGAAATTAATTCAAGCAAAAGATCAAACCCCTCCTCACACATTCACTTGCATTGAGATAAACGAAGATGCAACATATACAATGATTATCAATATTTTTTGAAATGGTACCATATCAAACTAAGGAAAACAAATCCATTCTTGATTACCAAAATTATGTTATCCATTGCAAACATATTTTCATTAGTATAAAGAGATCTTCTAATGTAAAGAGCATTTTAATTGTTAATTACCAAATCTCTTCATGAAAAGAGATAATAAAAATAAAAAATAAAAAAATACTAAAGATCCACGCTCAGAAGTTATATCCCATGAAAAATACTATTATAGCAATTTGTTTAACATTTATATTCAAGAAATTTAGACTTTTTTAATGATTTAAGATTATAATATCAAATGAAAAAAAAAAAGAGAAGGGCAACTAGGCGGACTTTGTGAACACTTTACTTATGAAATATGAAATTCCTTTAAAGTTTTAAAAGAAAAATAAAATAGAAAATATTAAATCAAAGAATAAATGTTAAAGAAATCACCAAATAAAGAGTATTCTTCAAAAAAGAAATAAAAGAAAAAGGCCGAGATGAAATGCCACAAAAGTACCAAATTTTCCTAATATCATCATTAATGATTAAATTTGGTCCCTTGTGAATAAAAATAATCAAGTGGTCTTCATCGCTTTTTATGATATCAACCAAAATTTTCAAATAGACGATTTCCCACTTCCTATGCTAGAACTCATGGTTTTTTTCTCACATTCAATATCACATCATTTCATGATATAGTCTCTTTTATAGATGAGTCATCAAAATATAATGAAATTAAAATGATAATGAAAAATGATAAACTCACTAAAATGCACATTTAGAGTCTCAACAGATAATTCTCGGGCATTATAATTCTGATGTCGGGGCACTAAAATCAATTTGTTTAAGATCAAAACTATCTTGGACATATCAATAACTTAAAACTTAAAGCAACAACTTTTGCTCAATGTGGTCCGGCCTATTCAAAGATTCATTTCCAAACTATAATGTATGTGCCAACACTTGTGAGATTTGAATGGGGCAGTATATCTTAGGTAGTGTTTAACATCAATCAATACCTACTTTAACCACCCATTTTAATAACCCCATTTCTTGATGAATTATTGAGAACTTTGCTGATCCAAATTAATAAGAACATGAAAGAAATTTTGAATCACACCTTGATGAATTATTGATCATCTTCGAGTGACTAAAAAAATTTGACCTTAAAAAAACTCACTTAAATGGACGTTCAAAATATCTTCAAGCCAGATTTTGAGCTTCATAGTACAATTTAGGGGCAATGAAATTGACTCCTAATCAAGAATAACTTAAACATATTAGCGCTTAAAAACCAACCTCTTAGTTATCTTCCATCCCTTTGTACGACTAATGAAAAAGAATATTTGAATGACATATTACATGTTACACAATGTATGACAATATTAAGCAATACATGCTACAATCACCCATTCTAGCAGCTACAATTCTAGGAGGTGAATCATTGATATAACTAGCACTAGGCAAATCATTGGATGATTTGTAAGCCCTATTATGAGCACAAGAAAAAATGCCTTTTATTAAACTAATCATTAATTGAAAACAACATTGGTTGACTCTAATCTTCACAGTGCAATAGCTTTGGCATCATAAGCTCCAAGTATAAGATCACCCTAATTCCAAAAGTAAACCCTCTATAATACTTAGTTGACTAAGATTGCTCTATTGGGTCAATTAGCTAGATGGTCAAGTGATCCTCTTAGCATTACATTTGTCACACAAAAATAGATCAAAGAATAAGTATTTGTGGAATTCTTGGAAACTCGACTTATATCTTAATAGATCATTATGATTCCCCTATATATAAAAAGGTAAATTAATAATTGAAATAGTTATTACTTGTTGAAATCTCATTGACTTGACCAACAATAATATCATCATACAAATTAAAAAAACATGAATAGTTATACTTACAATAATATCTTATATCATTGCTCATTCAATTAAATGTTGTCATTTAACAAAGAGGAAAACTTGTAGTATACATCAATGGCAAAATTTGATGGTTAATGAAACTACTTGATCATTTTTAAGTATTACACAAGATGGCATGCAAACTACATTAAATCACAAAGATGTATACTTTGGTATTCATCACATAGTCAATACCATCCTTTATCAAAAAAAAACATGCATAAAGATGGACTTCTCAAAACTATCAAACAGTCAAATTAAATTCTTCAATGTTAATGGACTTTCTGTACCCATCAATGGATTTGACATACTTATTTGAAAAAACATAAAAAAATTAATTAGTTTATTAATTTTTGTTTTAGTTATTTACATTTAGTTTTGTCTTTATTGGTTGGTTTTAGTTATTAATTTACTTAGTTTTAGTTAGTTGGGTTTATTAGTTATTAGATTTAGTTTTATTAGTTTTATTTGGTTAGTTTTAGTTAGTTTATTTTTATGATTTATTTATTTAGTTAATTTATTTAGTTATTTATTATTAGTTATTATTAATTATAGTTTTATTTATTATGTTTTAGTTTATTTGTTTAGTTTTTATTGGTTATTTAGTTATTTAGTTATTAGTTTATTAGTTTTTAGTTATTAGTTATTAGTTAGTTAGTTTATTAGTTAGTTATTAGTTAGTTTTTTAGTTTTATTAGTTATTAGTTAGTTTTTTAGTTTTATTAGTTATTAGTTTATTAGTATAGTTTTTATTTATTATTATCAGTTTGTTATTAGTTTTTTTATTTAGTTTTATTATTTATTAATTATTAGTTAGTTTAGTTTTTTTATTATTTATTATTTTTTTTGGTTTTTAGTTTTTATCATTAGTTAATTGGTTTAGTTAGTTATTTTAGTTAATAGTTTAGTTTTAGTTTTATTAGTTATTATTAGTTATTAGTTTAGTTTATATTAGATTTTATTAGTTTTATTATTATTATTATTTATTATTTATTATTTATTAGTTTTTATTTTATTAGTTATTAGTTTTATTAGTTTATTGGTTATTTTTTTTTTTTTTATTATTAGTTTTGGTTATTAGTTTTTTTTTTATTATTATTAGTTTATTATTATTATTATTATTATTATTATTATTATTTTTATTTTTATTATTTATTTTTTTAGTTAATTTTAGTTTAATTTATTTATTATTATTAGTTAGTTTTATTAGTTATTTATTTATTAGTTTTAGTTATTAGGTTTTAATTATTATTGGATATTAGTTATTATTATTTTATTATTAGTTTAATTATTAGTTTTGTTATAGTTTAATTATTATTATTATTATTATTATTTATTAGTTTATTTTAGTTATTATTATATTAATTATTTAGTTTATTAATTATTTAGTTTTATTAGTTTGTTGTTCAATTATTATTTTTGTTAGTTTATTATTTAGTGTTATATTGGTTATAAGTTTATTAGGTTTTAGTTATTATTAGTTTTATAGTTTTATTAGTGTTATATTTATTATTATTAGTTTTTTTATTAGTTGGTTTATTATTGGTTATTAGTTTAGTTTATTATTAGATTTTTAGATATTTATTTTAGTTATTATTAGTTTTTATTTAGTTTTATTAGTTATTATTATTATTAGTTTTAGTAATTTTTAGTTATCATTATTATTTAGTTATTAGTTATTCATTTTATTTATTAGTTATTATTAGTTTTAATTAGTTATTATTAGTTTATTAGTTTATTAGGTTATTAGTTTATTAGGTTTAGTTTTGGTTTTATTTATTATTGGTTTTATTAGTTATTAGTTTTTTTTTTGGTTTATTATTATTTAGTTTTATTAGTTTTCAGTTTATTAGTTTTAGTTAGGTTTATTATTTAGTTTATTAGTTTATTTTATTAGTTTAGTTATTATTAATTTAGTTTTATTAGTTTAGTTTATTTTATTAGTTATTAGTTTTTATTAGTTTTTTAATTATTACTTAGTTATTTAGTTTTTATTAGTTAGTTATTTATTTAGTTATTATTAGAAATTTATTTATTATTAGTTTATTAGTTTAGTTAGGTTAGTTATTTTCTTGGTTTTAATTTAGTTTATTATTATTATTATTATTATTATTATTATTATTATTATTATTATTTTTAGTTTTATTATTATTATTAGTTCTTTTAGTTATTATTGTTATTATTATTATTATTATTATTATTTTTTATTTTATTATTAGTTTATTATTTTATTATTATTATTAGTTAGTTGGTTTATTAGTTATTAGTTATTTTTTTTTTTATTAGTTATTATTTTTTAGTTTAGTTTTTTTGGTTTTAATATTTTTATTATTGGTTATTAGTTATTTTATTATTAGTTTATTATTTTTATTATTATTATTGTTGTTGGTTTAGTTAGTTTAGTATTTAGTTATTAGTTTAGTTACATTTAATTTATTATTATTTGGTTTTAGTTTTATTATTTAGTTATTTATTAGTTTAGTTTTATTAGTTTTGGTTTAGTTTAGTTATTATTATTATTAGGTTTTATTAGTTTATTAGTTTTAGTTAGTTTATTAGTTATTAGTTTAGTTTTATTAGTTTTTAGTTTATTAGTTAATTCTGTTATTAGTTATTAGTTATTAGTTTTTAGTTATTATTAATTTGTTAGTTATTATTATTATTATTAGTTTTAGTTTAGTTATTATTTTTAGTTAGTTATTAGGTTTAGTTTGTTTATTATTTAGTTAGTTATATTAGTTTTAAATTTACTAGGCTTTTAGTTATTATTAGTTATTATTAGTTTTATTTCTTATTATTTATTAGTTTATTTTAGTTAGTTTGGTTATTATTAGTTAGTTTTATTATTATTTTATTAGTTTAGTTTATTATTAGTTTTATTAGTTATTATTATTATTTTATTATTTATTATTATTATTATTTTGTTATTAATTATTAGTTTTACTTATTATTTATTATTAGTTTTTTATAGTTATTATTCGTTTATTAGGTTTTAGGTTTAGTTTCTTTATTATTACTAGTTATTATTAGTTATTAGTTATTAGTTATTATTTTTTAGTTTATGTTTGTTTAGTTTTTAGTTTATTAGTTTTAGTTAGGTTTATTATTTATTTATTTAGTTAGTTTAATTAGTTTAGTTATTATTAGTTTAGTTTACTATTAGTTATATAGTTTATTTTATAAGTTATTAGCTTTTATTAGGTTTTAGTTATTTCTTTATTTTATTTATTATTATTTATTTAGTTAGATTTTATTAGTTTTTATTATTAGTTTTATTATTATTATTAGGTTTTGGTTATTGGTTATTAGTCATTGGTTAGCTTTAGTTAGTTTATTAGTTAGTTTTTAGTTATTAGTTTATTATTTTAGTTATTAGTTTATTAGTTAGTTTTTTAGTTATTAGTTAGTTTAGTTTATAAGGTTTTATTATTTTTATTAGTTATTTAGGTTTTAGTTTTGGTTTTAGTTTAATTAGATTTTATTTTTGTTTAGTTATTATTTATTTTATTATTCATTTATTAGTTTATTATTTTATTATTATTATTATTATTATTATTATTATTATTAGTTAATTTTAGTTTTTTAGTTATTATTACTTTTAGTTTTATTAGTTTTTCAGTTTTTATTATTAGTTATTAGTTTTATTAGTTATTAATTTAGTTAGTTATTAGATTTTATTAGGTTATTTATTTTGATTGTTTATTAGTTTTATTAGTTAATTATTTATTTTATTAGTTTTTTATTAGTTTAGTTTTATTAGTTTTTTTAGTTATTTAGTTTATTATTATTTATTTAGTTTTATTATTTAGTTATTTGTTTATTATAATTATTATTTAGTTAGTTTAGTTTTTTTATTAGTTATTGGTTAGTTATTAGTTGGTTATTAGTTTATTATTTATTATTGGTTATTAGTTATTATTACTATTAGTTTTAGTTATTATTTTATGTATTTATTAGTGTTAGTTATTAGTTAGTTATTAGTTAGTTATTTAATTATTATTACTTTATTTTTTATTAGTTATTAGTTTATTATTTATTAGTTATTTAGTTTATTAGTTTAGTTTTTTATTATTATTTTATTATTAGTTTAGTTATTTATTATTATTATTATTATTATTTATTATTATTATTATTATTAGTTTAGTTATTATTAGTTATTTAGTTTTAGTTTATTAGTTTTTTTAGTTTTATTTATTAATTATTATTAGTTCATTATTAGTTGGTTTTATAATTATTATTTATTAGTTTATTATTATTAGTTTATTTTTTATTATTATTTAGTTTTAGTTTTATTATTAGTTGGTTTTTTAGTTTTAGTTATTATTATTAGTTTTTATTAATTATTTTTTAGTTATTTTATTAGTTTTTTTAGTTATTATTTTATTATTTTTGGTTATTTTTTTTTATTAGTTATTATTATTAGTTTACTAGTTTTAGTTATCAGGTTTATTAGTTTAATTAACTAGTTATTTAGTTATTATTATTATTATTATTAGTTATTAGTTTATTATTTGTTTTATCTAATTATTTGTTTTAGTTTTAGTTAGTTTTAGTTAGTTTTATTTAGTTATTAGTTTATTATTATTACTTTTACTTTTATTAGTTAGTTAGTTTTTTATTAGTTTATTAGTTTTAATTTTATTATTATTAGTTAGTTTAGTTAATTAGTTATTAGTTTAGTTTATTATTATTATTATTATTAGTTAGTTTTTTAAGTTTTATTAGTTTATTAGTTAGTTAGTTTTAGTTTTTAGTTTAATTTTTAGTTTAGTTATTAGTTATTAGTTAGTTATTATTAGTTATTATTAGTTTAATTTAGTTATTTATTAGGTTATTATTAGTTTTATTAGTTTAGTTAGTTATTTTAATTTTATTAGTTATTAATTTAGTTATAAGTTTTTTTAGTTTATTATTGGTTATTAGTTATTATTAGTTAGTAGTTTATCAATTTTATTAATTTTTAGTTAGTTAGTTTATTAGTTTTAGTTTAGTTATTAGTTTATTATTTTATTTAGTTTAGCTAGTTTTATTAGTTATTATTAGTTAATTATTAGTTTATTAGTTATTATTATTATAGTTATTATTATTATTATTATTATTATTATTATTATTATTAGTTATTAGTTTTAGTTATTATTAGTTTTAGTTTTTTAGTTTATTTAGTTTAATTATTTGTTAGTTAGTTTATTATTATTAATTTTAGGTTTAGTTATTAGTTTAGTTAGTTTTTTAGGTTTATTAGTTTTAGTTAGCTAGTTTCTTAGTTTATTATTTATTAATTTATTTTTTTAGTGTTTTTAGTTATTAGTTATTAGTTTTAATTAGTTATTAATTTATTAGTTTTATTAGTTTTAGTTCTTGTGGTTATTAGTTTAGTTATTATTAGTTTTGTTGGTTATTAGTTAGTTAGGTTATTTATTAGTTAATTAGTTTATTGTAGTTATAAGTTATTATAATTATTAATTATTTATTATTAGTTATTATTTATCATTAGTTTTATTAGTTTATTAATTGGTTAGTTGTGGTCTAGTTTTATTAGTTTATTAATTTAGTTATTTAGTTTTATTAGTTTTATTGGTTTTAGTTTTAGTTATTAGTTTAGTTTATTAGTTATTACATTTAAGCTTTAGGTTTTAGTTATTTATTATTAGTTAGTTATTTAGTTATTAGTTTATTAGTTAGTTTAGTTATTAGTTTATTAGTTTTATTAGTTTTTAGTTTAGTTAGGTTATTAGTTAGTTTAGTTATTAGTTCTTATTTTTGGTTAGTTATTAAATTTATTATTATTAGTTAGTTATTATTATATGTTTTATTAGTTACATTTAGTTATTTGTTCTTGGTTTAGTTTTAGTTTTTTAGTTTTAGTTATTAGTTTAGTTTTTTAGTTTAGTTTTATTATTATTATTTTAGTTAGTTAGTTAGTTAGTTAATTTAGTTATTAGGTTTAGTTTTATTTACTAGTTAATTTTTAGTTTTTTATTAGTTTTTTAATTATTAGTTATTAGTTATTAGTTATTAGTCCCTTTATTATTTTATTATTAGTTATTTGTTAGGTTATCATTAGTTTAGTTTTAGTTTAGTTTTTATTTTTGGTTTTATTAGTTAGTTTTATATTTATTTGTTTAGTTATTTAGTTTATTATTATTAGTTTTTAGTTTTAATTATTATTAGTTATTAGTTATTAGTTATTACTTATTATTAGTTTATTAGTTTATTAGGTTTATTAGGTTTAGGTTTTAGTTAGTTATTAGTTTTAGTTATTATTTAGTTATTAGTTAATAGTAATTAGTTTAGTTATTAGTTATTATTATTAGTTAGTTTTTATTAGTTTTTAGTTATTACTTATAATTATTTGTTTAGTTATTATTAGTTATTAGGTTTTTATTAGTTATTAGTTAGTTATTATTATTATTATTAGTTAGTTAGTTTAGTTATTTATTAACTTATTATTATTATTATTATTATTATTTATTAGTTATTAGTTATTAGTTTAGTTATTATTTAGTTTTTTAGTTAGTTATTATGAAAGTGGAATGTCCAATCCAAAGTAACGGGTAGTCTAAATGGGGTCACAAAGGACTTGATCCAAATAGAGTTCCCATAGGGGATGTAAGAGCTTAATCCAATACCCAGAGAATATGACATGGATAATCATAAATTCAATAAGTATTATGTCCAACTCAAGGAGAATGCTGGGGACTCATATCGGCAGAGTGGTGTACTCACTAGGTGAGTCGCTATCGACATAGTGAACATCAACCAACCTAAGGTACTACTTTACAATCAACTAGAAGAAAGCTCGGGAACTCACATCCTCTTATAGCGAAATTGACTGCTGGGATAGTCTGTCTTCGGCTCGACAGGTGCTATCCGACCTAGGGTGACTACTGAGCAAATGTCACTGGGGGACTTATCAAGTCAAACATAGTCAAGAAGAAAGGAGCCTTTGGGGGACTTATCCTAAACCTCAAATATACTCAACTTAGTTAGTGCATGATGGCTAGTTCAAGAAGAAAGCATAGGGGCCACATCTTCTTAAACAAAGTCAAAATGAGGTAGCTTACTAGCTGGGCAGTGAAGACTACCAAACTAACAAGGCACTCATTGGTTTGCAATGGTCAAGTTAGGAAGAAAACTTGGGGACTCACATCTTCCAACCAATGACTACTGGGGTCACATACTATGGCACACATACATGCCTTGAAATGGCCACATGGGAATCATGCCTCCACTTGTTTTGAGCACATGGGGAGTTCACCATTCCACTCCTCTAGCTAAATCAAATTCAATGACTCATCTAACAGCCTAACAAACCCACTAAATCAAGGCAATTGATCAAAATGGCAAGCTATTGTTTCTATCCAATTGCCGGGGAGATATATGAAAGATAATTGAACTACATATTTTAAAATTGATTGAAATTTGAATAGTTCTTCTCAATTTTTTTAGGGGATGTTAATTTCAGACCAAATTACTCCCAAAACCCAACTTTGTGCAAAAATCACTCTCTTTCCTAATTTTCTTGGGATCTTGATTGGTGGTGGGAGAATTTCTAGCATCCTTAATTCTCCAATGTAATTCTTAATTAAGTCATAGTTGTGGTTTAACCCTCATTGAGGTTAAGTTTTAAAGTGAATGTGAGGTTTGATAAGGAATTTTCCTTGATGTTAAATTTCTTTAGCATTCATTCTTGAGTGTTAATTCACTAATTGTTAATTAATTTCATAATTCCAAAACCTTTAAAACTTAATTAACTATCTTGGATAAATTCTTGGGTGTTTAAAATCAGTACATTAAGAAAATGATCAACTCACATGTGTGAGATGGTTATGAAATTACTTGTTAAATGGTTTAATTTTCACTAATCATTAGAATTCACTAGGTATTTTCTTGGTTGATGAATTTAAATTTTGTGAGGTTTTATGTCATCTCATTGGCTCATGATTATGTGGTTAAATATATGGTATAGGTAAGGCGTAATTAATACTAATTCATACCTTAAATAATTAAAATGGATTAATCATCTAAAATTGAACTTAAAATCATACACATGTGGGAATTTAAAACAGAAATATTAATTTTCAAATTAAATCAAAGTCAAAACAAAACAAATTTTAAAAAAAATAATTTAATTTGCTTTAATATTTCTTATTTCATGATTATTTAGAATTATTAATTTTTTAATGCTTTAATTTTAGTTCTTTCTCAACTTAATGCTAAATTTGTATTTATATGAATTTCATAATTTTCTTTTAAATTAAAATGAGGGAATGTTTCTTTTAAGTGTATGTTTTGGCTAAAATAGAAATATGGTGGTTTATCACTATTAAATCTAAATTATTTTATATATGAACTAATTACCAAAACTAGTGTGTTACTTTTATTTTATTTATAAGCTTGCATGTGAGTAAAATATAAGGATGTGCTTAATGTAGTTTTAATCCCTCTTTTAGCATGGTTTTGAATAGGATTTAAAAAATATAGTTCATGTGAAAATAACCTACACTTTAATTTATTTCTATTCATTCCTATACTATTAAGAAGGATATCTACACTTGTACATATAAATTACATAAACAAAATAAACCATCAAAATTACAAACTTTTGCATCTTTCTTTTCCATTTATTTTTTGTACATATGCTTGTATTTAAGGAAAGTGGTATATTAGTCTAAAATCACTTTGTGAGGTTTAAGAAACTAATTCTTGTACCTTAATCCCTAACAATGACATATAAAATGTCTTTCATACACATTCATGTGTATGAAAATTGGATAAGAAACCCCCTCACATTAATAAATCATGCATAATAACATTCAAATTTTCTTAAGTAAATAATTCATTTAAATGTGTTAAACATTCTCATTTATATGTATAGATATTAGGGTTCATTCATATGCATATTATACATGTTAAAAAAAGTGATGTTTGCTTTGAATTTAGTTCACTTAATCTTAAAATTCCTTTTTTTTGAATAGGTTTGTCAAATCATCTAAATTAGGATTAAAAATACATAATAAAATATTCACTAAACAAAACTAAACATGAATACTTTAGAAATTGCGAAGATAAGGAAGGAAAGAAGTTCTCTTCTCTTTTCCCTCTCTTTAAAACTTAGAATTAATTATAGATTCATTTAAAAAACTAAAAAATACAAAATAAAATCAACAAAAATCAATAAAATAACTTAGATGAAACCATCCTCAAACTTGAACACTTTCACATTTAAAAATACAAACCTAAAGCCATCTTATTTTCCACAAACCTTCTAAAGCACACACATTTTAAATAAGTCACCACAGCTTTAGGTTATAGTGCATGATTTGATGTTTGCTTTTGTTTGTGATATATGCTTTAGTTTGAATGTTAGGGTAATGTAGAATGAATGGTAGAATGATTTGAAATCATTATTTTTCTAGTGCTTAAGGGACACATAATAAAATTATAACGCTTTTTGTATGCATAATCTAATAGGCAGTGGACTTGGTTAATCATGTGTGGGGTGCTAAGTCCAATATACATGCTTATTTATGGTTTGTTTAGCTAATCTCTTTAGGTGTTAGTTAGATTTACTTTCTTTCATGTATTTTGTAATTAAGATTTTGATTGATTGTTATGGGGGGATTAGGATGAGATTGGTCATAAGATCTCATCTTATGCACCATGTGAAGCCTTTAGCAACAACTTTAACCATCCAAAAGAAGGAACCAAGAAGAAAGAAAATAAGAAGAAGAAAGAAGAAAAGAAGAATGAAGAAATGAAACTTGAAGACCCCCATATGATAATTCCTTGCTTAATTGTAATTGATTCATTTGTAATCTAGTTTGTGTAAGGTAGAATGGTTGCAATTTGTTTCATTTGTGCTGGTGCCTACCATAAATGGCCTCTTATTCTTTACATTAGCTTTATAAATTGATTGATGATTTATTTAGCTTGGACATTAAGATGACATCATTTTCCTAGTTTCATCCTTACTTGATGTATGGCCTAGATGTGGATTAGGCTCTTAGGAAAAATAAATCTTACCAAATTTAACAATTCAAAATTAAAATAAAGATCTCATAACCTCACCTAAAGCTAGCTAAAATTGTAATAAAAGAATTAGCAACCCTTAGTTAGATGAGTATTTCTTTTTATAACATCATGCAAGATGCATATTATTTTCACTCTTGATTGGAGGGATTACCTTTGCTAGAAATTGGCTTGACCTTTGAGAGCGTGGTGACACACCTCCTCCCTTCTTGATTTTGGCTAATCTTACTTCTCATGCATTAGGCATATGAATCTTATAAGTTTGAGTCAAATGATTGTCCAAAAAATGAAAATAACATATAATATGATTTGCATTAGATTTAGGTCATTTTGTATGCCCTTACATGATTTAGTCTCTTTAGGGAGTGAGTTTAAGGAATTAGTCTCTTTCTAAATAAATAATAGCCTAGCTATCTTGCATAAAGCATATGACTTGCCTACATGAATTTAAAATTGTAGGAGGAGTTAATTGACAGCCACCCTAGGCGGTTGTAAGTCCAAGCATTAGTGATTTATCTTCTCTTGTGGAGTCAAACCAAATACCCATTATGCTTAGATTTAGGTCATGCTTTTGACCCTCACTAAAACTCCAGATTTAGGTTCTAAGATTGCTTCTCTATGGACCATAAGCATAAATCCTTACCTCTTAGGTATTTCCATAATCTTTTGTGGAATCATAAGCTCTAAAATTCTAATAAAAGTTCAAATGAATAATTTAATTTCTAAAATATAATTCCCAACCATAGATAGTTTGAGATGCTTGCTAGGTTTCTAGCATCATGAGCATTTCTACTTATCTTCATTTGGCTTCAATAATAACTCCCTCTCTTTTCAATCCCATTTGATCTTTCAAAATAAACTAATCGATTAATAGTCCTACATATTGAAATCTTTAGAGACAATGATCATTTACCTTAATCAATAATATTCCTAAGGGATCTCATTCCTCAGGATGTAATTAACTATGGGGCTTTCCCTTAGGAACTTAATGAACCTAATTTAAAATAAACCCACTTTTACTTTTCCATGTAAAATAGGGAAGAATCTTACATGTAGACCCATTGTACTTAGAGTCCTTGTTAAGGCAATTAAGTTAATTGTAGAGGTGACTTCTATCTTTTGAGATATTCCTCTCTTCAATGTCATACCATTCTAATAACAACATTTCTGATTATTAAATTGTCAAAAAAATGCATAAAAGGAGATGTATGTTTATATCTTCATTTTATCCCATATAGTGAAGATGGAAGTATATATTATTCTTTAAATTCTCTTTCATAAAATTTCACTACAAATATACACAATCTGAGTCACTTGACCAATAAGCTCCTCATTCCAACTTGGGAGGGGAGACATGCATCAATTAATTATTTTCCCCTTTTTTTTTCTTAGTCTTTTGGACTAAGAAGATAATGTTGTTTGGGGATTTGGATATCTCCTTATCTTGGGTGGTCTTTCCAGGGGTTTTAAGGATTGAGTCTTGAGGTCTAATGGATGAAGTTTTGGAAGGAGAGCGTCAGCAAGTTGTGATGTTATACATGGAGTTTAGGATAGAGGCATGGGTTTTCTCATCTACTCATTCAAGGAAGGATCAGTTCATTGGATCGAGAAGGAGGGATTGGGCTAGGAGTTGGTTAGGAGTCATTAAATGAGGTCAAGATATGTGAGGTATTCTCAGGTAGGTGTTCAACCACCATGGGAAGAGTTGTTATTTCCACTTGTTCGGGAGATGAGGAGGAGGTAGCTTCTTTAGGAGTGGAGAGCAACAGTGGGGGTTGGGCTAGATGGGCTTGAGGCCTTCTAACTGCACCCCAGCAAGAGGATGGTGTTGATTGAGAGGGCAGCTCAAAGGATCATGGGAGAAAGTTGAGCACTTAAGGCAAGCACTAAGTTTTCAATCACAAAGAATGGCTAATTCATATGATTCAGATTCAATGAAACAGCATAAGGAAGCAAGGAAGAGGGATGCACTTGGACACAAATTCGAGCAAAAGTAAGTCGAGATTTAGAAGTTTTTAGGTTGTCAACTACAAGAGGAATACCCACTGCTACCTTTGAGAATCCTCTTCGTTCAACAACACAATGGAAGATTGGGTAGCATTATCCAATGTTATTTGAGAAGTTTTCCTTGATGTCTAAAATCCCAAGATCATTTCACGAATATAAATGACCTTCAATTAAGGAAACAAGGTCCCATCCACACAAGATCAAGTCCTCCTTACAAGAAAGCGAAATAAAAGAAGTCACCCTCTAGGGTAAGCAGGTCGAGATGCCATTTGAATGTCCATTTTTATTTAATAGCAGCCAAGAGAGAACCATAGTATGGGCATTTTACAATAGCGTGACCGACTAATGAGCTCAACCTCGAGAAGGCGAGACTCAAGATGTAGGCTAAAGAAATAGAGTTAGAGTTTTCCTTATGAGAGCTCAGGAGAGCTTTCTAGTTACAAGAGAAGGGGACTGGCGATTGGGGTAAAGGGTGCAAGCTTGCGGGGCGAACCTAGAGGAGGGGATAGGTGGGGAAGGATGGGGTGGATGCAAAATCCATGAACAAAAAAGAGGAGAGTGGAGGAAAACCAAGAAGAGGTTACAAGCTAACCCAAGCGGCCCCAACCAATGCCAGAGGCAAGGAAGTAACTAAAGAACAACACAAACCACCAGAAGAAGAAGCAAAACAACAAGAAGCCAAATGAAGAAGCCATTCAACACCGACGAGGAGGAACCAAAACCCTAAAGACCATGTCCTCCCATCACTTCTTTCCAAATTTCCATGAGAACATCTCACGTCATTGAGATGAGTGTTTGTCTCAAAAAATTCAATATTTTAATGTGTTTTACTCTCAAATGATTTTTTTTTTGCTAAAGTGGAACTATAAAGCTGAAAATTTCATCCAAAAAGTAGTAATAATCAAGAGGAGTGAAAATATAAAAATTTATAGCAGTGCCTTAATATGACTATAATGGCTCAATTTTGAAGTTCTAAGAAATCTCCAATCAATGTATATTAATTTTGCTTAATTATTATGGCTAAAGAGATCATTAAGCATAAAATTATAGATATTTTATAATTTTAATGATGCTTTTGCTAATGTTTACATGACTACAAATTTTACTTGCATCCTTAGATGAATTATAATTAAGATAATATTTTTATTTAATTTATATTTAGAATTTGTACTATCGTAACATTGAACTAATGGCACTTGCAACTATCATTTAATTAAAATACAATACTTATGTATATAAGAAATGCATCTATATAAACGTTCTTTAGTGAACTCTTTCAGCCTTCTTCATCTTAGTTTCTTCAACTAAGTTAATATAGAAATGTAAGTTATACTCAGCAGGTCTATCATCTCTTTTCTTTTATTTCTTATGTGTACCTACCTGATAGCAAAAGCTAGGAAGAAAAGAGAAGCAGTTTATATATATATATATATATAATAACTATAAGTTTTCTTCACTCAGATCTTATCATAATTATGTTTTTCATTGAAGGAGCTCACGAAAACTAATTTGAATGTCTAAAAAGAAAAAGTAATTACACGAAACATATACGCAAATATGTAATATTGATGTATAATTTAAATTATTTTGTAAAAGCGCCAACTCCTTCAGCAACGAAGCCTCTCTCTCTCTCTCTCTCTCTCTCTCTCTCTCTCTCTTTCGGGTTCACAAAAAAATCATTATTATTATTTTTTACCTCCTTCATGCCATCTTCTCTCTCTCTCTCTCTATATATACATATATATATATATATATATATATATATATATATATATATATATATATATATATATATATATATATATATATATATATATATATATATATATATATATATATATATATATCTTTGCATGGTTTATAGAAAACATGTAGAAAAAAAAGAAAAAAGAAAAAATAATAAAAAAGGAGAAGAAAATAAGAAAGAGAAGAAAAGATAAAATAGTGAAATATATTGCATCACTGCATTGTCGATAAAGAAAAATTTAATATTTGAATGTGTGAAAATTATATGCATATATATGTGCTTCTTTTTGCAGATTTGAAGGCCTCATCATGCTCATCAGGGCATGACGAGATGAATATTGACCGAGGTGTTTCAAAATACTGACCGCCACACTCATCAGGGTGTGATGGGTAGGCCTATAATCTGTTAGATGTGGCACCCCTAAGCCGAAATACTGCTAAAATTTTAACTAAATTTTTGACTTAAGAAAAAGGAGGAAGAATAATATTTGCATATATATTTGCTTTTATGCAGGTGATTGAAGGCTTCATTATGCTCATTAGGGTGTAACAGGATTAAAATTCAACCGAGTTGCTTCAAAATACCAACTGTAATGCTTATCAGGGCATGGCGGGTAGGCCAAAATAGTTATAATGTAGCCCTCTATGCGGGGATAACGCAAGAATATTGCTGAAACTCTGCCAGATTTTGGATTAAATTCTGGACTTAAAAGAATCAAAATTCATTTAAAATCAAATTTAATTGTATTAAATTGAAAATTCTAATAGAATAAATATAGAGGTAAATATTAAATTGAAATAAAAATAGAGGAGATTATAATGAACTTTAAAAAAAGGACTTTACAAGTGAGGCTTGAAGCTAACTCTAAACAAAACTAAAAAAAGGACTTTACAAGTGAGGCTTGAAGCTAACTCTAAAGACATAAGAAATTTGCAATAAATTTGAAGTTTGGTTATGTATATTTATCCCTTGATGTGGAATTTAAAATAAACTCAAATTGGGTTTGATTGCTTTTATATGAAGATTGGATAATTCTCAAAAGTACAAGAATATTATTCGATAGCTTACTCACAAGCATAACTTGTTGGCTTACGGATAGTCATGAATGCTATATTTCAAGTCTACTTGAATTTGTATTTCAATATAAAACTAAATCATAAGAAATTTGTTAAGTGTTGTGTTTATATATAAAAAGGGGGAAATCAAATGAAATTTATAAGAGATATATGAAGAAGTTAAATGACATGTTGGCAAGCATAGTTAAAGCTCCTTAATGAATGATTGAAAGGTTCATACAAGATCATTGTAGTTTGCTTTAAACTAATTAGAAGATAAACTCAAATATGAAAAAATTCAAACCTGCTCATAAATGAATTTGAAAGCTTGGAGAACTGAAAAATTCAACAAGTAAACTAAGTGCAAGCAATATTTTAAACTACAACCTAAATCAAAATGCCATCAGATTAGCAATATATCGTACAAGCAAACAGAAGTCATTAATAAAGGCTTCAATTGAACTCTTACATGCATTATAAGGCATGATTAAAATTCAAATTCAATGCCATAAAACTATGCAAACATTCTTAAATGCACCCGCATGATCCTCCACCCTATGACGAATGCTTAAACTTAGTGTCTAAAGATGCTAAGCGGGTTGCTTAAATTTTGAGTGCAAGTAAAGATACAATATTTTGAGTGCAAATATAAATCTAATTCTGCTCCAAATCGCCATCAGATATGTAATTCTTGGTATAAGTAGATAGAAGATGACACTAAATTAAATTCTACATGAATGAAGGAGCTTCCTTCAATCCAAAAATTAAAAAATTCTTATTCTAATTATGATTTTCAAAATAAAAATATTTCATTGATTAGATGAAATTATCTAAGCTAAAAAATATTTGCTTGTGCTTTGACATAGAGATTTAGAGTGTAAATTTTAATGTCTGAAAAGGCTGCACAGGCTAAGTTGAAATTAACTAAAAATTTAATCTCATGATTAAAAAATAAAATTATCTAAATTATTAAACACAAGCATGGGCCCCAACACTATGTTGAATGCTTAAATTTAGTGCTTAGGATGCTCCATCGAGAAACTTCCTTGACCAATAGGGTAGATCAAGAAAACAACAGAATAGCAACAGAGTGAATATGCAAAGAATCCAAGGACGATACCCGACGGAAACTAAGTTCCCACTCACGTCCCATGTAACAAGCTACACCAAGTAAAAGTGTAGAACAATCGTCATAAGGGCCGCCATTGTATAACCACTCATCAACAGATGCTACTTCCCATATTGGGTAAAATGCAAACCTAAAGCGGAAGTAGGAATAATGGCGATATAATACTATTTCCATAAAGTAGAGACCCAAAATAGGTTCAAAATACCATCAATATCAACTGAGGGGCAACAATGAAAGCAATGATAAATACAAAGTTACGGCCAATAAAGTAGGGATCATCAAAACACCAAACCATCCAATGTAAAGAGTGCATCGGTAATCCAGTTGCAGTAACTTGTGTACTTTCGCATCTCTCTAAAATTACAATCATGGTAAGATCTTGGTTTATTCCATTTTCAAGGACTCTAAGCACACTTATTAACTATAACTAGAGATTAGATAGATAATGAGAGGCTTGTTATTTCAAGATAATATGTCTTATATGCCAATGTCAACCAATCGACATGAATATCAATTGTAATGACCAAACCTATCAGAACAATTTTAAATAAAATAAAGAGTTCAAATAAAACTAAAAAAGAAATATATTTTTTTACTTGGGTATGGATTGATGGGTTTCTCGGGACTCGAACCCGGAACTAGTCGGATGGAGTAGATAAATTTTTCTTGTTGCTATATAAGAAAAGATCTCCCTAAACCATGCTTGCGTTTTCATTGCACATGGCTTTCCTATGTATATATCAATAAAAATTAAAAAAAATAATTACATATTGAGAAGAAAGTCTAAGAATTTTGACAATCTCACCATGAATATGATGATATATGATATATCATGATATATCATGATATATGAGCATTTCAGAATACAAATTCATGAATCGTTTTTCATAAAAATGGAAAAGTATCATGAACAATCATGAATGATCCACCAGATCATTGATATGGATAATGTCCAAATACCAAATACATTCTCTATGTAATCGATGAAAAAATAAAAGGGAGTTTTTGGAGGAAGATTAAAGAAAGAGATTCTTTTTCCAAAAAAATTCTTCTAAGAATCCCGAACCTAATTTTGCATAAAAGTGTATTGTACTTTTATGTTTACGAGCCAAAGTTCTAGCACATAAAGTCAAAATATATACTTTATATGATACAAAACCTACTTCTTTGAGGATTCACGATAATGACAAAGATTTCTACATATCCGACAAAATCGATCAATAATATCGATCCGATAAATCGTCCGATCGCTTTACTTATAGGATTACCCAATATAGTACAAAATTGAGCTTACAATGGTCCAATAAGAGAAATAAGGGGCTATGGTATCTAATTTATTAGTGAGTATTTATTAGAAATGAATTCTCTAGCATTTGATTTCTTACAACCAAAGGATTTTTTTAGTACACTTGAAAAATACCCCAAAAAAGAGAAGGAATAGTTGGGTAATTGCTTTAAATGGATCCTATAAGGTTGAAACCAAAAGTGAAAATAAGATTGCCAAAAATTCACAAGATGAAATTTCCATTTCTTCATCGAATAAGAGTTCCTTTTGAAGCCGTAATCACTTTTCCTTTATATCAACATAATGTATGAAAGTATCTTTGAGGAACCATAGGATCCTCAAAAAGAATTACAGCACATGACCATAAGATATTCTATTTTTCCAAAGAAAAGTGTTCGCTCAATAAAGACTCTAGAAGATATTGATTGTAAATTAGAAGACTGTTTACGAAGAAATAGAACAGATATTCAAATTTATATACATAAGAATTATGTAGGAACCAAAAGAATCCTTTCATTCTTTTTGAAAAGACATAAATAGATTTCTTTGAAGTAATCGAACTATTCAAATTATGATATTCATGGAAAAACAATGCAAAGAAGGAACATCTTTGATCCAAAGATTGAAGGATTTGAACCAAGATTTCCAAATGGATAAGATGGGGTATTAGTAGATCTGACACATAATTTAAATGTGATAATTTATCCTCTAAAAAGAGAAATATTAAATGAATAGATCATAAATTCTGAGATTTTGGTATTCATTTTTCTTCAAGGGAAGATACTAATCGTGATGAGAATGGAATTTCAATGACTCCAAAAAACATCGATATCATTTGAGAATAAAATGAGAAGAAAAATTCTTGTGACCCCAAAATCCATTTTGGTTAGAATCATTCACAAGAAATCAAAGATTATTGTTGGTACATTCGAGTAATTAAATATTTTCACAAGTACTAAACTATATTTATTATCATAACCGATAATTTCCAGTGTAAAAAATTAAACTATTGAAGCTATGATAATGAACAAGTGAGTAAATATACTCAAGGAGTAGGATAGAGGAAGTTTTGTTGTCAAATCTATCTTTTAAATCTAAATATCCTTGTCATTCACCCATTTAAATACATTTCTTGTAAGAACCAAAAAGGAAAGCACTTCTTGTGTTATGAAATGATACATAGTGCAATATGGTCAAAATGACGTATGCATATGTTGTGTTTCTCTTATACTAAATTACTATTTAAAATTTTAGAATAAACTATAATAATAATAGAATAAAATAAAAAATAAGAAGTGAAAGATTATCTAAAAGTAAGAACAAATAAATAATATATACCTGAGACAGAGCCCAATCTATAGATCTTTTGCTTTCCTTTCCATCCAATTTTGGTTTCTTTTCCTTGTTAAATATAACTAGACTAACAATAAGAAAAAGGGTAAAGATCTTTTATTTTTGCAACCCAATCACTCTTTTTACTTTGGAAAAAAGATTCTTTTTTTATCACTATACTATTTCTTAGACACATTCATGTCCAATCCATAATAAATAATAATTAGGATTAATAAAAAAAAGAATCAATGGTCCACTCAAAATTCACAAGAGAACCTTTTCTCACATCGGCACTAATCTATTTTTAGAGTATAATTAGTAATTTGATTGGGTAATCATTCAAATTAAGAAATGAAGCTTATTTTTTTGTCTTATTGAATTGGAGACATAAGACTCTATCCATTTATTCACTAGACCCAAAATACTTTACTAACTTTAAAGATTTTAGAAAAGGAAAAATTCTTATTCTCTTTATATTATGAGTACTAGAAATCTTCTTTTCAATGATTTTATTATTCTTTATTTTTTATATTTTTATTATTTTTACGGCATGCTTTTTTTCCATTCATTACCTTCGTGATCAGGGTCTTATAAACTCTACCAATAGTCTATAATTCCTTCATCCAAATGTGTAAAAGATCAAAGATCATAGTCACAATTAAAAGTCGAGTACTCTACCATTGAGTTAACAACCCGGATCAATATGAAGTGTAGATAACATCTAAATAAACTCATCCAATTTACTAAAGTGAAGGAAAGAGCTAATGGGGAATGAAATGGGGATAAAAAGATCTATTTATATACGATCAAATTATATTTGTTTTATACACCATTCTCAATATGAATGGACTTTTTAGAAAACAAATTAAAAGAAATTATATATAAATTGTGTTATATTTGAAAGAATAAAACTTTGAGCAAAAAAAAGAAGTAATAAGGAAAAGGTAGAGATAGAAAAAATGCAACTTTCTTTAATAAAAAAAGAAAGGTACAATACAAATATAAGAAGAAAGGTTACCCCCCTTGTCGAGGGGGGTCCACAAAAATAAGCAAGAAAAAAATAAAAATATATATATAAAGAAGTAAGAGTCATGGAATGGACAAGAATTTGCTCAGTTAAGCTCAGATTAGGCTAGGATTCACCTCACACCATCAAAAGGTGTAGGGAAGAACATCCAATGGCTAGGATCTAATGGGATAACAATGCCATTCATAAAGGACCAAGCATTTTTCAATGGAGGATCAGTTTTGAGTCATACCTTTCTGGAGGCTATCAATGGTGCTTCCAATGGAGGAGGTAGCTTCGTCTAGTGGAGACAAAGCTTTGTTGAAGGTTTCAAGCTTTGATTTGAAGTGAATTGCTCAATTGACCAAGCTCCCCTACAATGGCTTGTAGCTTTGATCGAAGCCCCCCTTCCATGGCTTGGAGACTTTCAAAACACTTTGGGTGAGCTCGACTAGCTCCCTTGATGGTGCTTGCAAAGTGAATTTGGGTTTGGTGGAGAATTGAGTATGTTGGAATTTTTTTAGGCCTCCCCTATTTTGTCTTTGAAGAAAATCGAGAAGGAGAAATTGGAATGAGCTTGGGAATGCTTGCCAAGGCTTGGAGAAGCTCAATTTTGGTTCCTAAGGCTCAATTAAATTCATTGTGTATGGTTTGAGTTAGAATGAGGGGGAGTATATCTCCCCATCCTTGGATCGGATGATCGAGAGCCATCTTGCCATTTTTGATCAATTGCTTGGATTGAATGGTTTGTTTAGGCTGTTAGGATTCCATGTGCTTCATTTTTGGCAGAGGAGTGGAGGAGAGGAAGAACACATGTGTTAAATGAGTGTATGGAGTGATCCAAGTGGAAAATTCCCATTGGAGGGATCAGTTTGGCCATGAGTTGGATTTTGGCTGACCCAAACCCATTGGGTCATGTGCACCACCCTCCTTGGTGTCCAAATGGTCCACTAGGAGGATGCCAAGTGGCATTGAGAAGGAATTGGCCAAATTCCATGTGGATTTGGCCATGGGTTACCCTTCGACCTAAGTGTAAAATAGTCATTTGGCTTTGATTTTGAGACATTTGAAATGATTGAAAAGTGAGTTGGACCAAATTTTAAGTGATTTGGAGGTCATTTGGTTTGAATTGGTTCAATTTGACCTATTTAGGTCAAAATGGGTCAACTTGGGTTAGGTTGACCGATTGTCAAATTGGGTCAAACCAGTCAAGTTCAAAATGATTATTTGGAACCTATGTGTGCCATTGGTTTGGTTCAATTTGGTTTAGATTTGGTTTTGGTTCATTTGAGTTCATTTAGGTCAAATGGGTCAAGTTGACCAATTTGACCTATTTGGCCCAATTGGGTTAGGTCATGGGTTGGTTTAGGCTTGATTGATCATTTGAAATGTATTTCAAGCTTTGGTTTCAATCAATTTTGGATTGGTTTGATTTCAAGTTGAATTTACCTTTTAGGTCAAGTTGGGTTCATGGTCAATAGGCTTTAGTGGCCAATTGAGGCTTTGGTCAAGTTCAATAATCACTTTAAAATGAATTTGACCCATTGGTTGCAATCAATTTGGCTTAGATCAAGATTTGACCCATTTTGACTTTTTAGGTCAAGTTGGGTCAACTTGAGTTAAGTGGCCAATTGGGCTAGGTTTGGGTCAATTGAAGGCTTGATCAAGCTCAATCATTGGTTTTCAAGTTTTTTTAGATCAATGGTTTCAGTCAATTTGACCTATAATGGATTTTGGCTAGTTTGGGTTTCATTTTAAGGTTGAGTTGGTCAATGAGTTTGACTTAATTTGACCCAATTTGAGTGATTGATTATCCTAGATGATTGTTGTCCACAATGTGAGGTGTCTTAGATGGGCTAGTTCAATCCAATTTGGGTTGGATTATAATTTGGCTCAAAAAGGTACTTTAGGTCACTTTTGGTCAAGTGAGCCTAAATGGGTCAATTGACTTGATCAAGACTTGATTCAAGTTTGGTTGAACTCATATGGACCTATGATTGAAATATAAATCTAATTGCAAGTGATTTGGAGTCAAATAGGTTTTGGTTCTTTTGAGAATTTCAAGTCAAAAGGGTCAATATGGGTTTGACTTGGGTTAGTTTGATTTTTGTTTGATTTTTGAAGTTTATGTTTATATTTGGGCTTATGATTGAAGGATTGATTATTTGAAGAGAATATCCAAAGGTCTGGATTGATTTAAGAATGATTTGGCTAAGTTCAAGAATTTGACTTGAAAGAGCATAGTTGGATTTAAGTTGGATTTGGATTTGAGTTTTGAATTGATTTTGGTCATTTGAATTTATATTTCATTTATATTTGTGAATATAAATGAGAACATAAATGGGTTAGGAGAGAATCTTTTGAGTTTGAAGTGATTTGGATTTGATTTGAGCTAAGTTAATAAGGTGAAATCAAAGGGCTTAGGAAAGATTTTGGATTTGGAATTGAGTTTTGAACTTAGTTTTGGTTATTTGAATTTATATATCATTTATATTTATGAATATAAATGAATATATAAATGGAATATGAGAAAATCATTTGAGTTTGAAGTGATTTAGATTTGATTTGAGCTAAGTCCATCAGATGAAATCAAAGGCCTAGGAAAGATTTTGGATTTAGAATTGATCATGGATTTCAATCATTTGGAATTGATTCATGATTTGGATTTTTGGAATTGATTTGAGAAAACAAATCATTTGAGTTGAAATTGATTTAAGATTTGATTTGGAATTGATTTGAGTTTCGAATTTGGTTTTGAATTTAAGGATGATTTGAATTTGGAGTTGATTTAAGTTTGAGGTTGATTTGAATTTGAAGTTGATTTGAATTTGATGTTTGACTTGAAAGAAGGGAGTAAGGATTTGTCTCAAGCTATAGGGTATGCATGTTTTCCTAATACCCCTAAGACATAACCTATTCCTATGGCTAACTCTTCTAAGTCTCTAGGTTAGGTTAAGTGTTCAGTAATCACTAGAAGTGTCTTAAGATTAAGGAACTCTTAATGTTTAAAGGAGTCCTTATGCCTAGGATGAAGAAGTTGAAAGCTCACTCCAAAAGTGAGGTCAACATTTTCAATTATCAAATTCAATCTCAAATCAAATTCCAAATGATAAATTAATTCCAAACTCCAAATGATTGAAACACAAACTAAATGAATTCTACTTAAGCCCTTTTGACCTACATCCATGAGCTTGGTCAAATTTACTTCCAAATCACTCCAAACTCAAGTAATTTTCTCATGAATCATCTATATCTTCATTTATATTCCCAAATATAAATGAAATATAAATTCAAATAGCCAAAACTAAATCAAAATCAAACTAAAATCCACTTTATACCTTTTAAGACAATTCCTTGAACTTGGCCAAATCCTATCCAAATCAAGTCAAAACTAATAGATTTTTCTTGAATTAATCATTCCTTCAATCATCTATCCAAATATAAATGAAATCTACAATCATCAAGCCAAATCAAAATCAACTCTAGTCAAACCCAACCTAGCCCATTTGACTTAAAATATTCAATTGAACCAAAACTCATATGAACCCAAAATTCAATTGTTGATTTTATATGTCAATCTCAAATCCATATATAAAATCAATTAAATCAAACCCAACTCAAAATCAAGCCAACTAAACCCAATTGGCTCACTTGACCCAAAGTGGCCAATTTGACCTACATGAACCAAAATCCAATTCAATTCAAATCAATGTGAATTAAGCCAATCCAAACTTCATGTCATGATTATTGATCATCCTAGGTTAATCAATTGTCATGAATTGGGTCAAACCAAGTCAACTAGCTTGACCAAGTCAACCATTTAGCCCAAATGAAACCCAAGCTAGCCAAAATCCACCATATGCCAAATTGATTAAAACCATTGATTCAAACCAACTCAAGATCAATGATTGAACATGACCAAACCTTCACTTGAGCCAAACCAAGCCTAATTAGCCATTTGACCCAAGTTGACCCAAATTGGCATAAAAGTCAAAATGGGTCAAATCATGATTTGATTCAAATTGATTGCAACCAATGGCTCAAGTTCATTCCAAATTGATTATTGAACTTGACCAAAGCATAAGTGAGCCCAAGTTGACCAATTGGTCAACTTGATCAACTAGCCCAAATTGACCTAAAGGGTCAAATTAGCCAAAATCCAAATTAAACCAAACCAAGGCCTACAATCATTTTCAATTAGCCAATTGAACTTGACTCAACACCTAACCTAATCCAATTGGTCAAATTGGTCAAATTGGTCAAATTGTCAACTTGACCCATTTGACCTATATGAACCCAAATGAGCCATAATCAAATCCAAAGCAAATTGAATCAAACTAATGACACCAACACATGCCAATTGTTCATGTGAACTTGACCCAACCGTTGATTTGACTCAATTTGACCAATCGGTCAACTTGACCCAACCTAACCCAATTTGACCTAAATAAGTCAAATCAAACCAAACAAACTCCAAACAAGTTCAAATTTGGGCTAACCCACTTTTGACCCCTTTCATATCTGCCCAAATCAAACCCATAGCCAAATGACTATTTTTCCTTTAGGTTTAGGGCATCCCATGAGATAAGACACATGCACATTGAGTCATTTTCCCCTTTAGCTTGGCACCCGATCATAGGTCCACTTAGGCACCTAGGACCATGGCTGACCTAACCCAAAGGTGGTTGGGTCAGCCATGATCCATGGGGAGGTGAAATCATCTCCCATCCCCATTGGAGCTTTTCAAATCACTAAGGACAAGCACTTCCTCCCTTGGCCCCCTTACACACCCTCACGCAAACCAAATTGAGCCACATCACAAGGACCTCCACAACCCTTTGAAATGGTCAATTGATCAAGAAGAAGCCAAGCAAGCCATGATCGTCTGATCAAAGGAATGAGGGGGGTATACCCACTCTCATTCTCACTCAACTCAAAGAGACAAATTTGATCTAACCCTAGCAACCAAGGAGAGAGTTCCTAAAGTGATTTCCAAGCTTTCCCAAGCTCCCCAAAATCCCCATTCTAAGTTTTATGCAAAATCAAAATAGGGAGGCCACCTTGATTCTCATTTTCTCAAATCTCTACCAAAGTACAATTAACTTTGCACAACCCTTCCTTGGAGCTAAACAAGCAAGAATGAATCCTTTCCCAAGCTTCCCGATGGCCAGAGGGTAGAGTTTGATCAAGACCGACCACCTACGTCTAGTGCTTTGGTCTTCCGAGCAAACCACACCAAATCAAAGCGTGCAGATCAACAGGGCTTCATTTCTATGAAATGAAGCTTCCTCAATCGTTGGAACCCCGGTCATAAGCTCCGGTGAGGTATGCCATTGAAACTGATCCTTGAATAAAAATAGGTTAGTCTTTTGTGAAAGAAATTTCAATGTCCTGTGATTTCCACTGTTAGATTTGATTGTTGTGCTTCCCCAAAGGTGTGGGACCATTTTCATCTCCATCCGAGCTCGGGTGAACTCGGATCGAGCGATGATCGATGGATGGTAGCCATTGTTCGATGCTTGGGAGGAGATAGATCATGGACCGTCCATCTCGCATGATCGAAATGGATGATCCTGATCTAATCACGCTTAGAACCTTTGATTAATCCTCAAAATTGTGGGTTTAATCATGGCCATCCGATCTTATATCAGACGGTCCATGGAGTTACCACGTGCCCCACCATCCAAGTCAACATTCAGATGTGACAACTTAAATAGTGAATCACGCCATGTGGAAAGCGCACCGTGTCAGCCACCACATGGCCTGATGGGATTAAGGCTTTAATTAAGGCTAATTAACTTATTTTTAATCCTAAAACATCCTAAAATCATAATTAATTCTAGAAAAAACCAAAAAAATACAAACTGAGGCTCATTTTAAAGATAATTCAGAGTAGAATCTAGAAATTTATTATTAATTGATTTTGAATAGTGGATTTGGCTTAATTAAAGTTTAATTAGAAATTTATTTAACTAATTACTCCCTAATTAACCATCCAATTAATCTCAAACTTTTTGAATATGTTTAGGGGGATGACCTCTACCTCTCTATTTTTTTGGGATTTTATTGATTGCTTACTTAGAGAAACCAATTGATTAAGTTTTAATCCCTCTTAATGTAATTAGTGATAATTAAGCAAATGAATAGTAAATTAATCAATGAATTAAGTTTATTAACCTCTGTTAATGGTGATGAAGTTTAGGGAAATGGATTGGGACTCCCCCTTTCATTCTTTTCTTTAAGCCTTCTTCAATCCCTTAAATAAATAATTAATTAACATCTCTTAATTAATTAATTAATTAATGAGATTAATTAAAAATCCAAATCATACCTGAACCTTAATTACCTAATTAAGAGGATTTAAGGATTGTGATTTGGGCTCCCTTCTTTGTCTCTTTCTTTAAGCCCATCTTATTTTGATTGGCTAAAGTTAATTAAGACTTAATTAATTAATTAATGAACTTAACTAATTCAATTGAATCTATTTCCCTAATTTAATCTTGGGTAGCTCTTTGGGTGTTCAATAACCCAAAGTGAGAGATGATGAAATTATGATTAGCTCACATGTGTGAGAAAATCATAAAAATAGTTAAGTGAGGTCCCTTAAGCTTAATTTACTATTAATCATGATCCAATTGCTTTAGGCCCTTTCATTTCTGGAGCATTGTAAATTTACTTTTCATGTGATTTCATATCATATTAGCTCATTATTAATTAGTTAATTAACTTAAGATAATGTAGGTAAGGGTTAATTAATTGGCTTAATCTATACCCAAAATTAAACCATAAAATCAACTTAATTATTTCTTCATTGAACCAAAATTAACTCACACTTGGGGAATGGGATTAGGAACAACAAACCTCTTTCTTATTTCCTAAATCAAGTCAAACTCAAAATGAAATAATATTTAAGAACTTAAGTTTATCTTAAGTAGCCTTATTTAGTAAGTATGATTGTCTTTAGGAATTAATTAGGATGAATGAGATCATGTGCTTATGTTCCTTTATTTCTTTCCAATCATGCTAAATATTGCTTTCCATGTGTAATCATGCATTCATTTATTTTAAAATTAATTAAATGAAATGGTTTCTTCTATGTCAAATTGCATGTGGTGATTTAAATTTAAAATAAGTGTGGCTATTATCACTACTAAATCAAAAATTATTTTTCAAAGTGTATAAACCAATTATAACATATGGAGTGATGCTAATTACAAATATCTATAAGTTTGCAAGTGTTGGTAATATAGGATATGTAATATGAAGCTCTCTTCCCTTATCTTACATGGATTTATATAGATTCACAAATGCATAGTTCATTTGAAAAGCACAACATTTGTATAAATCCATTCCTATGCACCTCCATGTTAAGAGGAAGAATTACATATCACATATGTAAATCATATAGTCAAATCAAATATGACTTCTTGCATGACTTCTCATTCTTGTGGTTCCTTCTTTGTACATTCATATATATCTAAGAAAAGTGGAATATTAGTCTGGACACTTTGGGACTGTGAGGCTTTAAGTAGCCCTAAGTAGGTCTTGTACCTTACTGGTACAAAACAATGGCACCGTACTCACATAAACTATTATAAATTTGTATGTTTGATATGACCAATGAATAAGAATCATAAATCAAGTGAATCAAATATAACTTTTGCATGGGTTTTTCTATCCTTATAGTTGATTATACATCCATATGTATCTAAGAAAGTGGTATATTAGTCTAGACACACTGGGGCTATGAGGCTTTAAGTAGCCCTAAGTAGGTCTTGTACCTACCCCCGTGTAATAATGGCAATGTACTCACTTAGAACTTTTATACATGTGAATGTGTATTTAGCTAAGGGATGAAGATCCCTCTTTTTATTAAAAGGCATGCATTCATAATCCAATCAAATGAAATATCTAAATTCCAAACATACTTCTTTGCATTCATCATTTAAGTGTGCTAAAACATAAATTGCATGTATAGGTATGTTTAGGACTAAACCATATGCATGTTATATATGATGGAAAGAAATAAACAAATATATGTTATGTGATAGTAATTCATTCCAATTAATCTTAAGATGTCTTTCTTATTGAATGAGTTTATTTAAACTAAGCCAAACTTAGGACTAATCAAAATATATAACAAGTCATTCACTAAAAGAAATTGGTTAATTAACTTGCTTTAGAAGTGACTTAAGGTAGGGATGAAAGAGAGATTCCCTCTTTCTTTCTTCTCTTTATAATACTTAGTTGTTAAAGGCCATATGAAACAAAAGAAACCACTAATTAAAATCTTCAAATCTTAAATCACCTAAAGAGAAATCAAACCCTTTATAAATTAAATCCCTCACACTTAGTAAATTACAACTCTAAAGCCTAGTTAGGACATACCACACAAGTTTTAATTCACACACATTAGACTAAGTCACCATTTCTAGTTTTATGTTGGTGTATGGTTTGATATATGCTTATTTTGTAATGTATTATTTTAGACATGTTGTGTATGTGTATAGTCTAGATGTTAAATGATATTAGCCTAATCATATTTTCTGCAAGGGGTGATGTTTAAGAGCTCCAATAAAAATATAAATACTTTTGTTGTGCAGGTTGCTTAGCCCCTAAGCATGATCCAAGTTAGGATGTGGGCTTGGTACCCAAGTGTGGGCTAACTCTAAATTATTCATATAAGCTATTGTATGGTGTGTTTAACTCACATTTATTTTTGGTGTAGCTAGATTTACTTTCCTTCTTTTAATGTAATTTTGCATTAGAATTAGGATGAGTGTTATAAGGGATTAGATGCATTGGTTATAAGACTAAGTTTTATGTGCCATGTGATGCCTTTAGAAAACACATCCAAATCAAGCCAAAAGGAAGAAAGAAATGTAGCAAATCAAATAAAGAAATGGAAGATGAAGAAATGAAGAAGGAAGAATGAAGAATGAAGACCCCATAACATTCATCATTTATAATTGTAATTATTCTCTTATAATAAGTTGTATAAGAGTAGAACTCTACCCACATTTACATTTTAGATGTGATACCCGACCGTGACGCTTTTTTATTCTTTTGTGATAGCTTTATAAAATTGTTTGATATTTTGTTTAGATTATGCATTAGAAAAAGCATGTCTTTTCATAGTTTATTTATGATTGGTGATTGTTGTATGGTTTGGATGATTAGGCTCCTAGATAAAAATTTTTTTCTATCCAAACTAACAACTCATAACTAAACCTCTAAAATAACTCATAACATTATATAAAAGCCTAGGCATTAGATCAAGATAATAAAATATTTAGTAACCCCTTAACTAGGTGTTGTATGTTAATATCATGCATAATCATCTTATTTCACTCTTGTTAAGGAGGGCTTCCATCTTTATTAGATAGTAAGGGCTTAAGCTTTGAGAGCATATGATGGAAGAACACCTCTTTCCCATTTGATTTGGCCCATAATCAACTTCTCATGCATTTAGGCATACAAAATCCCATAGCCTATATTAAAATAAAGAGTCCCAAATTAAATTAAAATTTGACAAAATTTGCATGAGATTTAAGTCATCATTCATACCCTTCTAGTCTCTTAGGGAGTAGGTTTAAGGACTTAGTTTCTTTCTAAATAATAACAACCTAGCCATCTTGAAAAATCATGTGACATGCCTATATGGATTTAAATCAGAGGAGTTGGGCCACTCTAGGTGGTAATAAGTCCAATGATGGTTTACTCTCTCTTGTGGAAAACCATATACCCACTTTTGCCTTAGATTTAGGTCATCCTTGGCTGATGTACTTCGTTCAGTTACGTATTGCTGTCACTTTTCTTGCAGGCTACAAGCATAAATCTTCACCTCTTAGGCATTACTACAATCTTTTATTATGGAATTATAAGATCTAGATTTCTAATAAAATTTTAACTCAAATAAATAAATCTCCTTAACTTCAAATATATAAAGCCCAACCATAGGATAGATTGGAGTGCTCACTAGGTTTCCTAGTATCATGAGCACTCCCTATTCATCTTCTTTAATTTTGATAATAACTCTTACCTATTGATCCATTTCACTTGATCTTCTAAAATACAACTAATTTATTGATAGTCCTATCTTTGAATTCTTTGAAGACAACAATCGCCTGCTTTAATCGAGAGTATTCTTAAGGGATTCACTTTCCTTATGATGTAATTAATTATGGGAGTTTGCCCTCATAAAGAACTTTAGAACACAATTTAAATAAACCCTACTTTATTCATCCATGTAAAGTAGGGGTAAAATCTATCATATATTGAAGACCCATCATGCCTTAGGAGTCCTTATTAGGTGATTAGGTCTATTGTAGGGTAGTGACTTCTATCTCTTGAGATAGTATACTATTCATTAATATTGTACCCAATCATCTTAATAAGTATACCCTCAGATTTGCATGGTGTCTTCCCCCATACAAATGAATTGAAAATAAACACCACAATAACCTGACGATAACCCCATCAAGCAAGCTTCTAGACGCATGCGATTGGACATTGAATAATAAGTCCTCTCTGAAATGAAGAAACTCATTGATGTTGGCTTCATCTGGGAGGAAATATATCTGACCTGGTTGGCTAGCGTCATTCCAGTTAAGAAGAAGAATGGCCAAATTTGCATATGTGTCGACTTTAGGGATCTTAATAAGGCTTGTCCAAAAGATGAATTTTCATTATCGATACTAGAATTGATGGTGGACATTGCCTCATCTCATGCTGTCCTTTCTTTCATGGATGGTTCATTTAGATATAACCAAATAAAGGTGACACCTAAAATGAAAGGAACACTACTTTAACCCTTATATTATTAAAGTCATGCCTTTAGGCCTTAAAATCTTTGGTGCAACATACTAGTTGGCCATGACTTGAATTTTCAAAGAATTCATTTACCACCAAGTCGAATATTACATCGATGATCTCATGGTCAAAAGTAAAGAAAAGGAAGACCATTTCTTTGACTTGAGAGTAATTTTTGAGCGGTTAAGATAATATAACCTTAAATTGAACCTTATGAATTGGCATTTGGAGTAACTTCAGGGAAGTTCTTGGGGTTCATTATCTGACACTGTGGAATTAAGATCGACCCATAGAAGACTAAAGCCATATTAGAAATGCCACCCCTAAAAGTTTAACCCAACTCAGGTCATTCCAAGGGAGGTTGGCATATCTAAGATGCTTTATATCCAACCTATCAAGAAGATGTCAATAATTCTCAACACTAGTCAAGAAAGATGCCAAGTTCAAGTGGGATGATAAATGCCAACATGCATTTGAAAGCATCAAGAAATATCTTATGATGCTACTAGTCTTAGCCGCCTCTATCCCTGGCAAACCTATTATGCTCTCTATTGTTGCATTAGATGACTCCCTTGGCACTTTGTTGGCCCAAGCCAACAATGTGGGGAAAAAAGAACTCACTTTATCTATTCACATACCGTTGAGGTAAACTATCCGTCCATTGAGAAGTATTGCCTAACTTTAATCTTCGCATCCCAAAAGCTGCAACACTATATGCTCTCTCACAAAGTAAACTTTATTTATAGAGTCAACCCACTCCAATATCTCATGACATGGCTGATGCTAACTAGACGGTTGTCAGGATTGTCCATGATTTTATCACAGTTTGACCATCGTTACCACTCTATGATGAAAGGAAGCACTGAACTTTCTAGAGGTGCATCCACTTCTGCGATTTCTTGCTCAATAATGATCTCCCGACAAACAAATCATGAGCGTAGGGATGCAAACATCCACTATTAGGAGATATATGAGTCACTATAGCACCCAAGAGGGTGGAGGGTGAATTGGGTGATATTAAAATTTTAAAACTTAAATCTTAAATTTTAATTTTTAGTAGAAAATTAATTTTTTATTTTATAATGACAAGATACAATTCTTAATGCAGCAAAAATAAAAGTATAGTAAAGTAAAGAGAGACAATAGGCACACAATTTTTACGTGGTTCGACCAAACCCCAAAACTGGCCTACGTCCACGCCTAGCCACCCCTGGCTAGGAATCCACTAAATGCAAAAATAGCTTACAAATAGTACTCTCCTATAACAGGCGAGTACAACCCTACAATAATATGTACTCTTCTACAAGGGTGAGTACAACCCCAATATAAATTTTACACAAAAAAGAAAATACAAAATAATAAATTTTGATAAAATAAATCTCACAAATATACCAAGCTATCCAATTCAAAAAATGATCTCACGATCACTTAAAAAATTTTGGAAAGATAAAATGCTCACTTAATATTGATAAGAAATAATAAAATAAATATCTTAAAGTGATCTTACTAAGATGTTTATGTTATTATAATTTGTAGACTAATATAAAAATTATTTCAAAATGAATTCAAAATATTTTTTTGCACAATAAAATAAATTTCAGGAATAATTTGTTTTATTTTAACCAAAAGATTCTTTCAATTAAAGCTAATGATCACAAAATACTTAAATAAAATGAGTATATGATAGATCTAACTAGGCTAGTAAGCTTTTAATTAAAAGAGATATCTAGCAAATATGAAAATAATTTCAGCATAATTTAATTTAAAATGCTTAAAATATACTTTTTAAAATAGATCTAAGAATAAATGATCTTTTAAAATGAGATTAATGAAGAAATATTTCAAGAAACCAAAAGAAATTTGTAGGAATTTAAAATTTTCAACAAGTCGAAATAGGTCTACAAACCATCACAAGAGTTTTTTACAAAAGATGATTGAGAAACTTTGATGTGAAAACAATGTCCAAATACTAATCCACCAAAAGTATAAATTAGAAAGAATAAATAGATGTGAAAATAGCATGAACAACTAAAAGGATTAAGATCAAGAAAACAAACTCAAGTAATTTGAGAAAGCTTGCTTAGTTGATGATGTTGAAGCTTCCAAACCAAGGATTTGATCTTGCAATATTTGGAGAACACTTGGAAGGAAAATCTAAGAATTTTCTCTTAGATTTCTGGAGGATTTTGAATTTTGAATGAGGAATTCTTTCATGAAGAGAATGAGGCTATTTATAGGCAAGAATGTCATTTTAAATTATTTCAAAAAAATATATTATTCTAACCTCATGCTATCATGTGAGAATTTAATATTCAATAAAATGATAATTTATATTAAATAAATATTAAATTAAAATAGCCAAAATTCTATTCACATGGGCAAGTAAAAATAATCAAATATGGCTCTTAATATATTCAAAGCATGTAGCATACATTCATTATTAAAATCACTAATGTTAGAAAAGTCATAATAAATTCAATTTTATCAAACATGGGTCTTGACCTATCAAATTAAAGGAAAAAATCCAAGGAATCCATTGGATGAAATCAGATATAAATTCTTGATTATAAAATGACTTTGGCTAAAATAAAAATTTCATATATTTTGTTAATTTTGACATGTGACATTTAAATATTATGATATAATTTACATATAATCATACATACATTAGTTATCATATAACCATCAAATTAAATTAAAATAATTAATTATATTAAGTAAATAAAATAATTACACTTAATAGTCATTATCATTTATTATTTTGACAATTCAAATGCTATGTATGAAACATATAATTGAATGTTAATTAGATAGAGAATTATATAAATTAACCTCATTAGAATAATATGTTAAGTTGTGAGCAAATTGATTCATGCCAATGAATAAATGCATATAACATAAAATATTATATTTTGAGCTTCACATTATCCAAATTGATCTATCTTTCTTCTCTTGCAATTTCTCAAACATATTATGAGATGTATTGGATATGTAATTAGCAATTGATATATCTAAAACACATAAAACATTCATTAGAACATTCAAGCATTTGTTTATTATCATCAAAATTGATCGATTGAACATGAGGCTCATTAAGCCAACAATCTCACCCTTTTGATGATGACAAACTAATGTTGGTATTGATTTTGATGAAGGTGCAAATTGACCTTTCATCATAGTTTTGAAAAAATTCTCTTAAAAAAAATTTATGCATAAGAGATTAATAATGTTGCTCCCCTAAATGTATGCATAAAATAGACTTAATACTAACCAACATTTTACTCTTCTCCCCTTTTGACAACATCAAAAGTGAGAACAAGCTACATACAATTTTAAATATTATCTATTATGCATTTAAAGTATATTCTTAATTAATATGTTTTGTAAAAATTTATTGTTCATATAATAAAATGAAATTTCTATATGCTTGGTTTGAGTGTTGGATAGGATGAGTCAAAAATAGCGGAACTAATATTGATTTAATAGCACTAAGGATAAGAAAATAAAATACAACTTTAAATTTTTGATACAAATTTCTAATTATCTAAAACAATTTTTGATGCCAAGATTTTTCTAATTTAAAATCACATGTAAAACCAAGAATTTTTATGACTTTTAGATGAATGTGATTTTCTTGTTACTTCTTGAAAAGACAAGAAAAAAAATTAAGTTTATATTATTTAAACTTTTTGAAATCAAAAGAGAAAATTATGAAAAAGATTTTTTGTCACAAATAATTATAACTAATAGTACCAAATAAATCATCATCCATTTTTAAGAATAAGATTCTATCATTTTAAATAGATCATCAAAATTTAACAGCCTAAGAAACTATTTTTAAACCATATAACTTTCTTTAATTTTCACATGATTTGGAATCAAGATAATTTTCTTCAAATACTCTTTAAATAAATCCATTCAAAAATTACTTTGCTTTTATCCATTTGATAAGTTTAAAATCTAAAACAAGCATAAAACTTTATATACATCTTCTATAAAGATTCTTCAAAATCATCTTCAACTTGTTGTACCATTTAATAAAGCTTTATTTCTAACAATACAGCAAATCATCTAGCTTATTCAAATACATTTTGTTCCAATGACATTTGATCTTGGGGTTTTGACTAATTCCCAAAATCATTTCTTACAAATTGATTCTTCCTCTTCCATTGTAATAATCCAAAATTATCATTTAATCTTCTTCTAAATTTTAGGTTCACCTCATAAAATCATGAATGGTCTACAACATTCTACTATGTATTCTACAATAACTCCCACAAGGATCTCCTATATAGTTCCTTTGGATGATTTTTATTATATTTCCATTCTTGAGCAATGAATCTTCCTATTATCTTCTAAAGATATTTTCTTAAAATCAATCTCTTCATCAATCACTTCATTTCTAATAGGATCATTTTAATTTTCATCAAAAAATCATGCATTGATTCTTCTACAATCATTTTTTCTTTTATTGTAAACTCATAAGCTCTCTACTAGAAAGAATATCCTAAGAAAATACCATCATCGATTTTCAAACTTACCTAAATGATCTTTTCAATTATTCAAAATAAAGCATTTACATTCAAATACATGAAAGTGTTCAATCTTAGGCTTCTTTCCAAAAAACAATTCATAGGGTGTCTTCTTCAAAATTGGTCTAAAATAGATCCTATTCATCACATAACATGCATAATTTATTGCTTCTGTCCAAAAAAATTTTGGCAATTTATACTCATCAAGCATAGATCTACATAATTCAATTAATATTCTATTTTTTCTCTCTACTACTCCATTTTTTTGGGGAGTTCTATGCGATTATGTCTAATCCCATGTTCACAATAATCCTCAAATAATTTATTTTCAAATTGCCACCATGATCGGTTTGAACCATATTAATAAAAGACCTTGTTCTCTTTGAATATATTTAGAAAACTTTCTAAACTCACTAAAACATCATCCTTGTAAGTTACAAATAAAACCCAAGTATATCTAGAGAAATCATCAACAATCACAAAACCATAATTTTTTCCACCTAAGCTAGTGGTGCTAATAGGACCAAATAAATCCATGTCCAATAATTCTAGAGGTCTAGTAGTAGAAACAATACTTTTACTTATAAATGAGCTTCTAGAATGCTAACCATGAATACATGCATCATAAACATAGTTTGAATGAAAATTTAATTTAGGCAATCCAACTACTAAATCAAGTTTGGCAATTTTATTAAGTGGGTGCATGTTAATATGACATAGTATCCTATGCCATAACCATATATCATCATGAGTGCTTTTAAAACAAAGTAAATTCAAATTCACATCATGAAAGGTATCTAAATTAATGACATAAATATTTTTATGTCTTTGTCCTACTAACAAAACATTTTCATTATTTTTATAATGCAATATGATGCATGGAATACTACATTCAAACCTTTATCACATAATTGACTAATAGAAATTAAATTATGTTTTAATCCTTCTACTAGAAAAACTTTATCTAAAGTGATAGAATTCTTACAAATAGAACCAATGACAATGATCTTTCCCTTTGCATTATCTCCATATGTAACAAATCCTCCATCACTTGATTCTCAAGTTATGAATTTATCTTTATCTCCTGTCATATGTCTTGAACATCCACTGTCCAAGTACATGCCTTCTTTGATTTTGCTTTGAAGGCATTCCTACAAAAGAAACTCACATGTTAACTTTTGGAACCCAAACATGTTTGGGTCCACATTCTAAATTTGAAGCAAGATATCTAGCATGCATGGTTTGTGTAGTGCTTGTACCTTTTGGTACCCATACATAAGATGATTTCTTAGTGTTTTGTAATTTACATGCATAGCAATCAATTGAAATATGCCCTTTTTTATCACAATAGTTGCACCAAACATTAGTGTTTG
Source organism: Cymbidium sinense (assembly GCA_021442155.1). NCBI lineage: Eukaryota > Viridiplantae > Streptophyta > Magnoliopsida > Asparagales > Orchidaceae > Cymbidium > Cymbidium sinense. The sequence goes on from JAKCPB010001038.1 coordinate 50,753, forward strand.
CATATGACTTAACGATAATTATAAGGTATATGAGTGAGATGTGTATGATGCAAATAATTTCTATTAAATGTTTTCTTGATGAAGTATTATAATGAACTTGTGATTTCAAACATAATTCTAATCTTGCTTTTAATAAGATATTCTCTCTTTCAAGTTTACATACAAGTAAGGAACAATTTAATAAAGAAGTATTTTTACTTTTAAATTATCACATTCATTTTTAAATCACAAAAATGCATATCTAAATTTTTTATGTTCTTTTCTAAGGTTTTGTATTTTCTTTTAATTTTTTATATTCAATAACTAAATCATTAAAATCATCATCTAATTCATCATAAGATATATCATTACATACCTCTTGAGAATCTAAGTCAGATTCTCCATTTGCCATAAGACATATGTTGACCTCTTCATTGGATGAGTAAGTACTTGATTCATTTGAATCTGGATTGGCCCATAAAGCCTTCTTCTTCTTCTTATGCTACTTTTTCTCCTTCATATTTTTTCTTCTTTTCACATCAATCACTTTCTTCTTTGATTCAGCATGTTCTAGACAATCACCTCTTATGTGTCCAGGCTTTTTACAATGGTAGCAAATGATCCCTTCACTTGTAGGAAATTTTTTAGTTTGAAATTTATAGTTTTTAGAATTTTAAACCTTTGATTCTTCTTCCTTAGCAAGTTCCCAAGCCTTTTGGATAGCATGACCACCTCATCACTATCACCATTCGAGCTTGAGATGTTATGCTCATCACTATCATCAACTTGTAATGCAATGGCTTTTCCTTTCTCCTTCTCCCTTTTTGCTGAGTTATCCATCTTATCCCTTTGAGCAATAACATGTTCATGTTCTATCAAAGAACCCAAAAGCTGATCAAGTGGATAAGTGGATAAATCCTTAGCTTCACTAATAGATGTTACTTTAGATTCCCATTCTTTTGGAAGACATCTAAGAATCTTATAAACTAAGTCTTTATTCCTATATGTTTTTCCAAGAGAATGCAATGTGTTAATTATTTTCATGAATCTAGTATACATATCAGAAATAGATTTAAAATGCAATTAAATACTAATCAAAACCTAAATTAAACCTAAATCATTAAGTCATTAATGTCTAATTAAATAAATCACTAATTAATCTAATAATTTAAAATTTTAATTACCCTTAATCAAACTTAATTAATGAAACATCTAATTAATGCAAACTTAATAAATTAATCCATCATCTTAATAAACAAAATTAATTTTATAAATTACATTAAAAGTAATTCAAATTAAATACTTAATTCTACTAATTTAATCACATTTATTAAATAAACTAATTAAGTCAATTAAATTAATCATATTAAACAGAAGCTTAATCAAACATAAAATGTAATTAAATGCTAATCAAATGCTAATTTAAACTTAAATCATTAACTCATTAATTACATCATTAACCAAAATAAATATGAAATCAAATTAAAAATTAAACAAATATTTATTTAATTAAATAATTAATCATACCTCTTAAATAAATTAATTGAGTTAATTAAATTAATCATATTAAACTTTAGCTTAATAAAACATAAATGCAATTAAATATTAATCAAAACCTAAATTAAACCTAAATTATTAAGTCATTAATTACATCATTAGTCTAAGCAAATATGAAACCAAATTGAAAATTAAATAAACCTTTATAATTAACATAAATATACTTCTTAATTAAACTAATCACATAATCACTTTGAACCTAAGCAAACCCATAGACCAATAAAGCTAATCAAATCAAATTAAATTAAATTAAGAAAGACTCTCATCAATTTAATATGTAATCAAAATCAAATCTCATTCAACCTACTTAAATAAGATAAAGTAATCAACTGGCCAATGTATGAAATCAAAATACATACCAAACTTTGATGAGTATGACAAATAGATGTGATTAAAAATAAAATCATAATTACAAAGAATCAAACCCAATTAAAATCAAAATAAGATCTCAATTAATCTAATCCGATCAAACTACAATAAATGAACCACAATCAAATTAAATAAACATAAAGTTAAGTCACATAACCATAATCAAAGAAAATTAGATATTAATTTAAAAGGATATTGAATTATCAAGATTTAATTAAATCAAAATATCTAATATAAAATTAATCAATCAAAAAGAACATGAACTTAAACAAACTTAAACTTCATTAGATATTAAGGATATTGAATTATCATGATTTAATTAAACCAAAAACATCTAATCTAAAATTAATCAATCAAAAGAACATGAACTTAAACAAACTTAAACTTCATCAAGGATATTGAATTATCAAGATTTAATTAAACCAAATCATCTAATCTAAAGTTAATCAATCAAAAACACATGAATTTAAATAAACTTGAACTTCATCAAAGATCAAGGATATTGAATTATCAAGGTTTAATTAAACCAAAACATCTAATATAAAGTTAATCAATCAAAAACACATGAATTTAAACAAACTTAAACTTCATTAGATATTAAGGATGTTGAATTATCAAGATACAATTAAACTAAAACATCTAATCCAAAACAAATCAATCATATACTTAAACAAACTCCAATTCTAAATCCTAAATCAAATCAAATGAATTACACAAATTTAAATGGGCTAATTAAGATACTTAAGGGCCTTAGTTAGACTCTTTAGGAGTTAAGATGTAGAATAGGGTGAGTTATGTCTGCAAAAGGAATTCACCCAACTCTTCATTCTTGAAAACTTAAACATTAATTTAACCAAATAAAAGTGAAATAAAAATGAAAAGTAAATCATTAAATCATTTAAATTGAAATCCATGGTAAAATTTAAACAAATTTAAACTCAAATTAAACTTAAACTAAAGAAGCCTAGTAAAGCCTTGCCACACAAGCCTTAAGCACACACATTAGAATACTAAGTCACCACTTCTAGTGCTAAGTTAGGGCATTGTATGTATGATGTTGTATTTTATTTTGTGATGTAATATTGTAGCTAGATGTTAGGGTATATGTTTTGTAGACTGGATGGTAGGCTATTATTAGCCTAATCATATTTTCTACAAGGGGTTGTACTTAAAGGGGCCGTTGTAATAAAATATAAATGTGTTTGCTATGCAGGTTGCTTAGCCCCAAAGCACAACTCATGTTAGGACAGGTGGGCTTGGTTACCCATGTATGGGGTGCTAAGTCCAAATTATTCATATAACTAACATTTATTTTACAAGTGTAGCTAGATTTACTTTTCTTATTTTGGATGTAATTTTATATAAGGAATTAGGATTATTGTTATGGGGGATTAGGATGAGTAGTGGCCAGAAGGCTTAGTCCCTGGGGTGCCCTGTGATGCCTTTGGAGCAAATCAAATCAAAAGAAAGAGAATGAAGAAATGAAGATAAGAAGATCCCCATAGCATGTATTATTTTTTTTGTAATCCAGGTTGTATAAGGGTAGAGCTCAGCTACCCATCCTTTTTTTTCCATGGTGTACGACGGAACCCGACCGAACTATCATTTTATTCTTTTATGGTAGTCCATAAAATTGTTTGATGTTGTATTTAGATTGCGCATTAGAACATCATGGTTTTCATAATTTCTTTATGACTGATGCTTGAATATGTGGCCTGGATGTAGTAGGCTCTTAGGATAAAATTAAATTTTCTATCCCACTAAAAACTCATAACTAAAATTTTAAAATAACTCATAATCTCACATAAAAGTCTAAGAATTAAATCAAGATAATAAAATTTTTAGGAACCCCTTAGCTGGATAAATGAATGTATAATATCATGCATGTCATATTATTTCACTCTTATTAAGAGGGGGCTTCCATCTTTTCTAGAGAATGAAAGCTTAAGCTGTGAGAGCCTTTGGTGGAAGAACACCCCTTTCTCTCTTGATTTGGCTCATAATAAAGTTCTCATGCATTTAGGCATACAAAATCCCATAGCCTGTGTTAAAAAAAAGTCCAAAAGAATCAAATAAATTTGATAAAATTTGCATTATATTAAGTCATGGTTTCAAACCAATCATGCTAGTCTCTTAGGGAGTGAATTTAAGGACTTAATTTTCTCTCTAAATAAACAACAACCTAGCCATCTTGCAAAGCATAAGAATTTTCTACATGGACTTAAAGCGTATGAGGAGTTAGTTGGCGGCCACTTCAGGCAGTTGTAAGTCCAACAGTCGGGTGGTTCATCCTCTCTTGTGGAGGAGAATCAAATACCCACCTTTTGCTTAGACTTAGGTCATGCCTTTATTTTGTACCAAGGCTCCCTAGTTTAGGAATCTGAGGTAGCAGTTTCCTTCAGGATACAAGCATAAATACTCACCTCTTAGGAATTTTCACAAGCTTATGTTATGGAATTATAAGCCCTAGCAATCTAATTTAATGTCAACTCAAATAATTAACTCTCTTCAAATTTCAAAAAAATTTAAAGCCCAATTATAAGGTAGATTGGAATGCTCACTAGGCATCCTAGTATCATGAGCATTTCCTACTTTCCCCATTTGGATTCCAAAAATAAGTCTTCTCCTTGATTTATCCCATTTGATTTTCTAAAATAGCCAATCCTTTAATAGGCTTAACCTTGAAATCTTTGGAGATCCTAATTGTCTACTTTAATTGAGAGTATTTCTAAGGGATTTCATTACTTAGGAAGTAATTAACAATGGGGGCTTGCCTCTATAGGGAACTTAACGAACCGCTTAAATAAACCCTATTTTTTTCATGTAAAGTCGGAAAGATCTTTGGTATATTCAAGACCCATCATGCCTTAGGAGTCCTTATTAGGTGATTAGGTCCATTATAGGGTGGTGATTTTATCTTTCGAGATAGCACATCATTCCTTAATGTTGTACCTGATCACTTCAATAAGTACACCCTAAGATCTGTGTGGTGTCCCACATCCCAAAAATAAACACCACAAGGGTGTACTAAGTAAGCCAACATCCATTAGATGTCACTCCCCCTAGACGAAATGCTACCGAAATTTTGTCTGATTTCTAGACTTTGAAAAAAAGAGAGGAATGAATATATATTGCATTGTATATCTTCTTTTAGGTTTAAAGGCCTTTCATACTTATTAGGATGTTACGAGATGGAAATCGATGGTGGTGTCACAAGACACCACTTGCTATGCTCATTAGGGCGTAGCGATAAAGCCAAAACACTCAGCATTACCCGGGATGACAGGAGGTCACAAAATTTATCGAAATTCAAGACTTAAACAAATTTAAATGGAAATCATCTAAATTTATGTTAAATAAAAGATATATAATAAATATGAAGATAAATGCTAAATCAAAGAGAAATAGGGGGAGAGCACCTAAAACTTTTTTTGGAAAGAATAGAACACCTATTTAAAATGCAAATAAAATTTGAGGAGGCTAATACCAAACTCACAAGCTTTAATTGTAATTCTCTATGGCTTAAATTGAAGCGATAAAGTGAGTTCTCTTTTATCCAAACTCCTCAAAATTACACAAGCTCTAATTAAAACTTAGGGAGGTAAATGTCAAACTCATAACAAACTTGCAATAAATTTGAAGTTTAATTTTCAAATAAATAGGGAAATTGATATGAAGTTAAGGACAAATCTTAATTGGGTCTAACAACTCTTGTTGTAGAAAGTGTGAAGAGTCCTTAAATGATAAAATTAGAGAGGATTCAAACTTTCTTTTGGGTGAACTTCATACATATAAACTTGTATGAATACAACTGCATGAAATATGCCATAGCACATATCTTATAGTGGTTACTCCTTTGGGTCAAATATTCCAAAATACATGTAAATTCTTGAATGAAAATAAATTCGTTACACATATCTAAAATGAATATATTCTTATTCAAAGCTTGTGCAAACTTTCAAATGATCGATCAATTCTTTGTTCAAGCGCATGGCGATACTAAATCAAATTCTACAAAAATCATAAGGCTTCCTTCAATCAAAAATAAAAGAAATAATGTCAATGATTTCATTAATGAGATGAAATTATCTAAGCTATAAATACCTGCATATGCTCAGACATAGAGATTTAAAGTATAAATTTTAATTTCTGAAAAGAATGTGCACTAAATGGGAATCAATTAAATATTAATCCGAATAATATAATAAGATATTAAATCAATTTACAACACCTTCTTACCACCGAATTCGCAACACATCATGCAAGCGAACATAAGGCGTTAGTTAATGCATTCTCAAATACACTCGCATGGGCCCCGACACTATGCTAAATTTTAGATTCAAGTGTCTAAAAATGTTGCGCGGGCTGTGTTCTCGGTTTAGTCTTAGGACTGGGTCCGGGTTAATAAAACCTAAAAATCTATTATATAAATTTTAACTTAATAAAATATCTAAGAAGCTAATTCTGTCATGTGATCTGATCCTCTTAGAGCTAAGCAGTGAAGATCTAAGTTCTTGAATATTTTCAAATCAAATTAACTACCCGATGATGGTTATGTTGAATAGTGATTTCAATGGAGGATACTTCCATCAAAATGTGATTCTATTTTCAAATCTAACTCAAATTAAATATTAATCTAAAATTGCTTAAATGAAATTCAATCATTAAAAGCATAAAATAAAACTTAATCTATCCACCTTCTATTTATTTGTCAAGGTGATAAATTAAGAAAACTCTAGCTCACAAAGGAGCCAATGTCAAATCGATGATCTATGTTCACTCTCAATCAATCTCTTGCTAAAGGACATGTACATCCTCGATTGCACGGCGCTAGTAGGCTCCATAGTTGAAGCAGTTACGACCATAGTCCTTTGATCAGGTGATTTGGCCAGTCAGGCTCCATTATATTATGATCATGATCGTAGCCCGTATGCTCCCCAATGGCTCTACCCTTTGTTGTGAATCATAGGATATACTTGATAGGGCAAATAGCCCTCTGTCAGCTAAGGTGGACTTAAATTTGTCTCCTTAGACAAACACCACCCCAGGTCTATAAGAATTTCTTGGGCGTAACCATGTGTTCGATAAGGATCCTTGAGTTGGGTCACTACCTCCTCGACTAAATATAGAGACCATGACTGGGATAGAATCATGGGATCTAGATTGGGCACATCATCATTCCCCCAACCATCCGGTTTAAGCAGAAATGATGAATTTCATAATCTAAATTTTAAACTTCACATGCTGCTACTATACGCTAACATTAAGTTATCTAACTACAAGCCTTAATCAAAAGTTCTCTCTCACTTGTGGGAGGGATAATTAACTATAGGGGCTTGCTATAATAAACACGAACCATCTAAAGTCCTCACCAAATAAGGACAAAATCTCTGGGTAGTGTATCTACTATCTCATCTACCTTTAAAATTACACACTTTAACTCGCACTCTCTTCAAATCAATATTGTCGAGATTCGTGGAAAATTTTGGAGCCCATAGATTTCTAGCGATTCGTTGGGGACAAGATTTTCTTTCTATCTTTAGCTAGTCATACATGTGCCATAGTAGCAATAAAATTTTTAAAAATTCAAAAATGTGTAATAAACTTATATTACTAATGTACAAGGCTCTATATCGAATGAATTATTCTGTAGAGTACATTTTTATTACACTATTATTGTTGTTCTGTAGTGCCTCTGCATTTTGAAAGTATGGGGTGAAATAACAATTGCTAATTACTAATCCCTATCTGTCACTTTTGCAGAATGGATCTATAGAGCACTCCTTTCACTGTTTAGCTAGGGCATGGTGCGAACATCTGCCTAGCCAACATCATCATCAACTGGCTATCGTAGCTACAACTCCTGAAGTACCCACCCATGGTACATTCATTCGAGGCCATGCTGGAAGGCCTCAAGTTACTGAAGCTCCTACTAGCCTTGTTCGTCAATCAGTTCAATCAAGGAGTTCTTCCGATAGAGAACTTCAATTTTCAAAAGGTTAGATCAATCTGATGCCCTCATGAAAAAAAGAATCATCAAGGGGAAAATTGTTTCTTTAATGCCTCATGGTACAATTGCTCTGCCAATTGAACCTTTTGTACCTGGAAAGCATGATCATGAAGCTTCCTCATTAGAGATTAAATTAATCAGAAGATAGAGAAGAAGGAGAAACACTGAGCTGAAGGCTCAACATATCCCCTTTGAATGACCTAGTGAACAAGGATCTCGCGTGAGTATTCCTACCCACAATAACTTTCATAATCTAAAATGGGTAAAAAGGAATAACTCTTATAGTGAAGTAAAGTAGTCCTTTTGGAACCAACCGCGTCAAGCTCCATAACTATAGAGGAGATAGCCTGAAATACTATTTGCAAGGATACATAAAGTTCTCAAAGTAGCCAAGGACAGAGGCTTAATGAAAAGAAAATTTTAGAGGCCTGTTGTGATGAAAAATACTAAAGCTCCACCAAGAAGTTGCCATCTTTTCTAGTAACTAGCCATCAAGCCCAGTATGCTTTGCACGGTGAGTATCAGAGCATGACACTTGGACCACATGTCCAAGAATCACTACTGAAAGGTCCCGATGAAAGGATAAGTAGATATGGAGGCCAAGGCCCCATAATGAAATCCTAAAAAATGGAAGAGGTGTGACATCTGATACATATACTCTGAAATCTACCTCAAAAATAACTCATTAGAAGTGGATACCCAAAAGAAGGGATATCATTGATGAGAGACATGATGGTCGACATCCTGGAGAATCCTCTATGAGATCCCATCGCCAATCGGATTCACCCCCACAAGAAGGTTGACTTTAATCGTAGTCCTTTAATAGAAGAAGTGTTTGTTCCATACAGTGAACTAATGATCCACTGGAAACATCGATCAAAAATTTGTTTGCAAGAAGAAAATAATGAATAGGATACTATGGAAGTAGAAGTCATCTATATGGTGATATAGATCTTTTCTCGATCGTTACCGGCGGCATGGAACTTGAATTTGATGTTTATGAATGAGAGTCTTCACAAAAGAAAATAGAAGATGGATCTTCAGTCTTTGTTGAAGAAGAAGACCAGATTGAAAAAGAGGTCATGGGTGTCAAAGTTGTCTATATGGTTGAACCAGGAAATGATCAGCCTGGTACACGCTTTTATACTCACTATCATTGTTCAAACCTTGCAACAACTTCTCCTGTAAATGCACAAGGAGAAGGATGATCAAGTTCTTCTCCTAAAATGAGTAGAGGACAACGAAAGAAATATAAGAAGAAGAAGAGCCTATCTGATTGATGCCATATCACTAGCTAGAGAGCAAAGAGAAATGCGATCACGAAGTCAAAGATAAAAATCATACACAGTACCAAGATGAACAATATGATGGTACAAATGAATGTCATGATGGAGATGTTGCGAAGAATATCGCATTAAGTGCACCTACGCTAATAGTAGCTAATAATGCAACTTCTATACCATCTTTATTACCTCAAGCTCCTAATGCATGCACAGCGAGAAATGAAGTTAACCAAACACCTCTCCATCCGATAATTCAAAATCTGGCTAGCACACCTGGAGCAGTAACAACTGCTCAGCTAGAAATAATAATCAATGAAAAGATAAAGATAGTCATAGCCTTAGAGCTGAAAAGCTGGTGAGTAAGGTTCGCCCTCACCTAGCTGAATATGATCTAGTGTTGTACCCGAAAGGTTACTCAGTGCCAAAATTTAATACTTTTAGTGGGCTTGATAATCCAAAGTAACATCTAGCCCAAATTAAGGCTACTTGTGGTAACATAGGGGAGAATGATGTGCTGCTCTTCATCAGTTCGTTAATAGCTTGACTTTAGCTATTTTTGAGTGGTATATAGAATTTCCAAATGATTTAGTTAATATTTTTATTAAATTAGAGATAATATTCATGAAGAGGTTCTCCAGTGCAATTGAGAAAATAGCAATCGTTGACCTTGCCTTGCTAAAAAGGAGAAAAGATGAGTTAGTGACAAAAATAAGTCATTGTGTAACCTAAGCATGAAATGCGAGCAACAATTGGAAGAAGAACATGTGATCTAATTGCTAATGGACAACATTGATGATAAAATAACACCATTTCTATGTATGGCGTTGATTGCGATATTCCAGGGCTTGCTCGATAAGGTGGCTAACTTCAAAAAATTGAATCTCCTTAAGTCTGCAATCTATGCATATAAAGCAAAGAGAAACAAACCTTCAGACTCAAGAAGAAATGAAATTCATGCCGCTTCTTATAGCTCAAATGGTGAAAAGCGGATGATATATAATGTGGATAAAGGAAAATAACAGATGTATAATGATGATAAGGGTAAGAATCCTATCTATCCTAATCCACAACCAAAATTTATATTATAAGACAATGACAAACCTCAAACTTTTCCATGTGGTGGGAAGAATCTAAAATAAGCAATAAGAGATGATGAACGAATGCAGCCAGCCATCTCTTAAGGAAAAGATGAACAAAGAATATTCTCACAGAAGGGACAGTGTGGATAAATTATTTTGACAAGTAGTCAAAGCTGCTCTATAGTTAACGGAAATTAAAAGGCCGAAAGAAGCTGATCAAGTCAGTAATCCAAATTACTGTCCCTATCATTGGATGATCAGCCATCCTATTGAAGATTGTTAAATCTTCAAGGATTGGTTAGAAAGGAAGTATCGATGTAGTAAATTTACACTATCCGATAGTGTTCTAATCAACCCAAAAAGAGAGTCTACAAGGATGATTACGTCCTTTTTCGTATCATCCAGAAAAGATAAAAGAAGGAGAAATCAGTTCAAATCAAAGAATGGGAAACAGTCTCCAAAAAAATTGTGAAAATCAAGTAGCTAAAAGTGTCCCTAGTGTTGGAAATCACCACTTGAACCTATATTGGACTTAAGAGAGATGTCTAAACCAAGTATTTGGGCTTCTAGGCATATTGATAAGGCTACTTCATCATGGCGATGAGCTACTAAATGTAGGCCTCATAAATCAAAAAAAGCCACTAAGACAACTCAAAAGATTATTAATAATTTAGAGGAGTATCACCACCTGACAAGAAAACTATTTATGCTTGCAGACTTTATGCCTAAACTTTTCATTAATGAATCCGACAAAGAAGATAATGGTGAATTTTGTCCAGTAGAGACATGTCAAATCATTTATGTGATATCGGATGTTCTTCAACATATATAAAAATGATAAGGGTAGTTACCTGAACCCATCACAATTCTTGTCAGGAAAGCAAGAAGAGCCTGAAAAGTTAACAACTAAATTTTGTATAATGACTCAATAAGATGATAATAGTTTAGATGAAGATCTATGTTTTCCCAATGGAGAAGAGTCAGACTCGTCGATATCATCACGCATGAAACATATGAAGTTGAAAAATTAGTCTAGCCCTTTTGGCCAATCCTCCAGAATAAGAAGAGAATTTGAAGAAACTACCTCTTCAGAAGAATCTATGCAAGATAAGGTGATTCAAGTTCAGTTGAGAAGCGATAAAGTCCTACCACCTTCATCAAAGAAGGAAAATGTAAATAAAGACAAAGGCAAACAAATTGAAGTCAACGAAGTTATCATTCCCAAAAATCCTAGAATGAAGCCTAAATTAAAAGAAAAGATAGACTATAATATTCTATCATATCTAAGAAAGATCCACACTCGAGTGTGTATGAGGCCCTCTTGATGTCAAAAGACCTCCAAGAAACTTTGATACAGGCTCTCAAAGATTCAGAGAGTTATGAAGCTTACTTTGCTAAAAAAATGCATGACTGAAGCATTGCAAACTCAAGATCTCCCAGTAATCACATTTTTTGAGGAAGATCTTATGTTGGGGACAACGGTTCACAACCGTTCTCTTTATGTTACTATAGAGAGTGATGACATCTTGATCAGTCGAATATTGATTGATCTAGGTTCTTCTATCAATCTTATGAGTCTAAAGGTATTGAGAGGATTATCACTCGATATCCAACATCTTGGGAGAGATAAATTGATGATTCATGATTTCAATGAAAAATGGCATAAAACCCTGGGTTCTTGTATTCTCCTGCTCAAATTTTGGGATTTATATACAGAAGCTAAATTTTATATAACCGATGTTGATACGTCATTTAGAGCTCTCTTGGGTCAACCATGGCTACATGAGTATGGAATGGTCCCATCAACTATGCATCAATGTATGAAGTATCGAAGATGGAGAAGAATTAATTCTAGTAACTTACAACCATTCTCCATCAATGAAGCAAAGATTTATGAAGATGCAAAGTACTTCATCCTCAAAGAGCCTAAGCCAATAGAGCCTCTTGAAGCGGTAGCATCCACTTCAGAACTAAAAAGCAATTTTTCAAAGTGAAAGAGCAAAAGCAAAGAGGAAGAAAGAAGCCAATGCCGACTCTCCCTAAAGCACTTGATTCTACACCTAAATCAAGTTCCTCATTTGGGAAGTGACTTAGAAGAAGGAGAAGATATTCCTGTCAAACCTAAGGGAACATATAAGCTTTGAAAAAAGGAAAAGTATGGAATAAGTGATTCAGATTCAGACTATGACTTTGAATCTACTTATGGAAATAGAGTTCAGATGATTGCATCAAGGATATTAGCTCACTTGGCAGAGTTAGATGACTCACTCAAAATTATACCCATCCCACAATAGTGCTTCAAAGAAATTACTCCACTAGAGGTTCATAATATTGAAGAATTGATAACATTCTATGTGCCATCATTGAGCGAGAGTGGTGGAACAGAAACTCTATTCTATAAATCTAAAGGTCTCAACCTCACAATTTTGATCAGCCTGCTCAACATGAAAATTATGATGAGATAGTGCCAATAAGAATACCAATATATTGTCCACAGAAATTACCAAGAATGATGCATAAGCTTGGAATTCATATTGGAACTACTAAAGATAGAACTCAAATCTTTAACAAGATGTGGAGCCAAAGAAGTCCTCAAGCATCACAAAAAGTGATAAGTTTATCACTAAAGGTCTAGGATTCATCCATAAATCTCATCAAAATAGAGCTTCTTATAATATAATAGAAGCTGAGATCAAAACTAAGAGTGATGAAGAAGATGATCTCCATGAAATTCTTCTCACAAATGATGAAGAAGTAGAAGCCAAGCCTGCACCTCAAGAACTCAAAGATGGTAGACAAATAACTATTATGGATGAACTCAAAGAAATCAAACTAGGAGCTGAAGATGATCCTAATCCAACTTTCATCAGTGCCCTTCTACCTAATGAGATTGTTGAGAGTTAAAAGTGCTACTTTATGAATTTAAGGATTGCATTTTCCTGGACATATTCTAAAATGTTAGGCTTATCCCCTGATGTAGTTCATAAACTATCTATTAAACCAGATGCGATGCTTATTAAGCAAGATCCTAGATGAATGAGATTGGAAATTGAAGAATAGGTAATTGCAGCAAATAAGAAGTTGATCGAAGCAGGCTTCATCCAGGAGGAGAAGTATGCTGATTGGATAGCCAGCATTATCCCAGTTAGGAAGAAGAACAGTCAAATCTATCTGCATTGACTTATGGGACCTAAATAAGGCGTGCCCAAAAGATGACTTCCTGCTTCCAATTTCAGAACTACTTGTGGACAATACTTCCAACTATGACATATTCTCATTCATGGATGAATCATCAAAATATAATCAAATCAAGATGACACACAAGATGAGAAGCACACATCATTTAGATGTAATTGGCATCTATTGCCATAGTCATGCCCTTTGGTTTGAAAAATGCCGAGCTACATACCAAAGAGCCATGACGTATTTTTGATGAGTTGATTTATCAAAAGGTGGAATGTTATGTTGACGGGTGAAGAGCTTAAACCTTGAAAACCACTTGAAGACTAGAGAATTATATTGAGAGAATCATAAAATATGATCTCAAGATGAATCCTCTAAAATATTCGGGTATCCTCCAAAAAATTCACGGGTACATTGTATGTCCGCGAGGTATTGAAATTGATCTGCTAAGATCAAGGCAATCGTGGAGATGCCTCCTAAAAGTTTGTCACTTCTCTTTACAAGGATAACTTGCATTCATTCATTGATTTATATCAAACCTATCAAACATCAATTTGCAAGGTAGATGAAAGAAGGATGCTCTATTCAAGTGGGATAAGGAGTGCCAAGAAGCATTCAATAGCATTAAAACTACTTGTTAAATCCACCAATCCTTGCAGTGCCTACTCTTGGGATGCCCCTCATTCTATACACAGTTGTGTTAGAAGAGTCCCTTGGGCATTATTAGCACAACACAATGAAAAAAGTAAAGAGAATGCATTTTATTATATCAATCGAATATTAATAAGAGTAGAAATGAGATACTCTCAAATAGAGAAGCACTGTTTGACAGTTATCTTTGCTATCCAAAAGCTTTATCACAATATGTTATCTCATAAAATTACCCTCATCTCAAGAATCAATCCGCTGAAGTACTTAATGACAAGGCCAGCTTTGACAAGTCGCTTGGCAAGATGGGCAGTATTACTTTTGCAATTTGATATCACATACGTTCCCCAGAAAGCAGTGAAGGGACAAGTCTTAACAGATTTTCTAGCTGCACATCCCATCCATGCGGACTCTTCCTTTAACAATGATTTGCCCGATGAGCAAATTATGCTCATCCATGAAAGAGAAAAATCACAAATTTAGGAAATATACTTTGATGGAGCCTCAACGATCAAACAAGTCCAACCTTTAAATTTTCCAAGGGCAAGAGCAGGAATCGGCTTCATTTTCATAACACTGGAAGGAGGGATAATGAGACAATCATATGGATTGACTGAGTCAAGAACTAATAATGAAGCTGAATATGAAGCATTAGTGGCAGGTGTTGAAGAAGCTATTTTCATAGGCATTCAAAACTTGCATATTTTTGGCGATTCTCAGCTTATTATAAATCAAGTACTTGGCATCTATAAAATCAACAAGCTTGAGTTAGGCTTCTATCATAAGCGAGTCCTTGAGCTTATGAAGAAAATATCAAATATCACACTAACTCGAGTCTCTCGATCCAAGAATAGCAAAGTAGATTGCTTAGCAAAACTAGCTAAGGAAATGGCAAGTATGAATGGTGATTATGTCATGATCGGCATATTTACTCTACGAGTTCTAGAGCCAGTAAAGTATCAATCCCCGTAGGTAGAGGGGTTATCAAATCTGACCTAGCAGGATGCAACTCAAGT
Organism: Cymbidium sinense; assembly: GCA_021442155.1. Taxonomy (NCBI): domain Eukaryota; kingdom Viridiplantae; phylum Streptophyta; class Magnoliopsida; order Asparagales; family Orchidaceae; genus Cymbidium; species Cymbidium sinense. The sequence continues at coordinate 65,877 of JAKCPB010001038.1, forward strand.
TGCTCCTCATACTCCCCAAAATCAACAACGAGTTATACCATAAGACCTAAGAATAACATTGCCTTAGAAAAGTAGTGTGAAGCTTTTATTGTAGAAGAGCCACAAGATTGGAGGCAACCTTTCATTGACTACTTTAAAGAAAGCAAATTACCAAATAATAGATCACTGTAGCTCAAATCGAGAAGATAATGTTGTGCTATGCTTTCGTCAACAACACTCTATATCATAGATCCTTCAAACAAATGTGGCTATGATGCCTAAACACAAAGGAAGCCAGTAAAGTGATAGTTGAAGTTCATGAAGGACTTTGTGGTGCACACCAGTTAGGTCCCAAGATGGCAGTAAAGATCAAAAGGATGGGATATTATTGGCCATCTATGGTGAGAGACTGTATCAATCATGCTAAGAGGTGCCATGAATGCCAAGTACATGGGAATATAATACATGAACTTCCAAATCCACTACACCCAACAATAGCATCTTGGCCATTCGAATACTGGGGTACAGATGTAATTAGACCAATTGATCCACCGTCATCAGCTGAACATCACTTCATCATAGCAGCGATTGACTATTTCTAAGTAGCTACCCCATTTAAAGAAGTTACTACTACCCGAGTGATCAACTTCTTCACGCATCAGGTGGTCTATAGATTTAAAGTGTCACGCGAATAAGTTCTGATAATGACACAGCTTTCAAAAGTGCAAAGATTTATATATTCATCGATCGACACAAAATTGATTGGTGATACTCTTCAATATACAATCCAAGAGCAAATGGTCTGGCGAAGGCTTTCAACAAGATGTTGGTCAAACTGCTCAAGAAGATTCTCACTAAAAATAAAAGAGAATGACATACCAAACTAATAGAGGCATTATAGGCATATCGAACTACCTACAAGATGCTGACTAAAACCACTCCTTATTCATTGGTATTTTGAACTGAAGCAATTCTTCTGCTTGAAGTTGAGTTGCCTTCACTTCGGGTAGACATCCAATACAATCTAATTGAAGATCAAAATGCTCATCTGAGAATGGAGGAACTCGATGCACTTGATGAAGTTAGATTATAAGCTCATCATAATTTGGAAGTTTATCTAGCAAAGATGTCAAGAGCTTTTGACCATATGGTGAGGCCTCGACATTTAAAAGGATCCAAGAGATCTTTCTACTTGTTGATAGATCAAATAATATGAGGAAATGCTTTGATTGAGCCTCAATCTTTATATTTGCATTGATACCAACTCATTCTAAAGGTGATCAAGCTCAAGCACCAAAGCCAATCTCTCATAGTACTAAGAAAGCCATGAGGAAGCATTCCATAGTTCATACAAAGTCAATGGTTGAACTAAAAAATTTTGTATTATTCTCTGCTAAGCATCTTCTAAATAATAACTTACTAATCCTATATAAGTTAGAAAATTCATGATATACCCTTCAATGAATCCATCAAGAAGAAGTTCATATATATACTTCTAAAGTCAATATGGATAAAATGTATATCTAATCATCAAGAAAGCTAGACAAAAGAATTTAAATTCACCAAGCATGAATAAATTTCATGAAATCCTTCATCAAAATAAATAAACTAATTCTCCATCAAACCCAACCAAGAATGAAGCTAGGGTGGGAGGAAACTCAAATTTATAATAACATAAAAGAAAATTCAAGCCATTGAAGTAGAAAGTAGGTGTGTAAAAATCTTATCTATCCATGAAAAATTCGAGTCAGACAAATCAAACCATCATTTAGCATGTTCAAAATAATGCATCATACAAATGACAAATCTATAAGCTTTGAAGCAATCAAAGCCAAAAAATGATCCAACTTCTATGGCCAAAGGGTCAAAGTTTTCAACAAATCAACTTGCTCATCTGACTCACATTTGTTGAGGGCATTCAACCTCCACATATGTGTCATAAGTCTGATCAAGCCCCTGTCAAATTTGGACATAGGAAGTGATGCATATTCAGCTCAAAATACCTGATGTCACTAAAATGGTCAAATGATCTCCATCGATGAACGGACTTCACATAATGTCCAAAAGTCAAAATTGATTGAATATAAATATTTCATAATCTAAAGATCAATCGCCAAGCGAGACTATCAAGTCAACATGCATATCGAAGTAAAAAAGTTGTAACAGTATTCAAACGACCTTCATTCATAAAATTGATCATGTCATTAGATTGAAAACATAGATAACTATCAAATGAGACTATCCACACTTAATTCTGACAAGTCTATGCAAATCATCAAATAATGAAATGGTTCGTAAATCAGCTAAATACATGTCACCAAAATCAAATAAAATGACCTCTGAATGATGAACGGAATTCACCACTATGTTCAAAACATTGAAATTGGTCAAAATATAAATATTGCACAACTCAATGATCAATCGATAAAGTGATCGAGTTGCCAATGTGCCTGCATGCATATCAAGGTCAGGAGATCACAAACCAAATGATCTTTATTCATGAAATTTATTATGCCATTAGCTTTGAAATATTGAAATATATCGAATAAGACTATTTGCACTTAATTCGGACAAGTCTACATGAATGTCGAGTGGTCGAAAGTGGTGATGCGCATTTTGAGTTAAAATTGATGCAATTTGATCAAACCAAATGGCCTCGATGAACATGTCATTGCGTTGAATCAAAATAAGTAAATTGATATATATATATATATATATATATATATATATATATATATATATATATATATATATATATATATATATATATCCTCTCATTTTATATTTGTGTCGGTGAAAAAGTCACATTAAAGTCGATTCGCAAAATATACTTAAAAGCCTAACAATAACCAAATCCCATCAATATTCAACTCAAACCATTTGGCCCTAATTCTCATGGAATGCTAGACCCAAACCAGCATCCTCCTGCTAGTAGAAAAGGGAATCATAACCTCTTTTATGCGCGAGTGAAACGCGTCATGACCTCTCTCCCTTCATGTTGATGTCACATACGACATCTCCCTCCTTCTTGAATAAAACCATTCCCTCCTTCTCTTCAAAGATCCCTCTTCTCTTCATGAGACTTTTCATTAATTGTCAAAAAAACCCTCTCATCCTCTCCTCCTCACAAAAAGAAATATATCCTCCTTCCATCCTTTCCTTTCCTTTCTTCTTCCTCTTCTTCTCTTTTTTCTTCCTTCTTTTCCTTCTTCTTCTTCTTTCTCAATCAAAAAATTACTCACTATTTCCTCCTCTCCAAGGAAAAATCCTTTTCCTCATCTTAAAATTTTCTCCTCTTTACCTTATTGATTCAAAATTTTATTTTCCTCATTTCAGTAAATCACTTTAAAATTCACCATTTTCCAAATCAAAAATTTCTACTTCATTTTGCCTTCAATCTCTTCCCATAAAGAGAAGAACACCATCATGAGATCTTCTTTCTTCATGTCCCCTCCTTCTCATTACATTTCCTTTTTCATACCTTAAAGAAATCATATTTCTTCTTTTAATTCTTCGCACAAAATTACCCTTATTTTTGCTTATCAAAAAGAACACCATCATGATGCGTTCTTCTCTTAGTTTTGATATACCCAATTTTTCCTTCATCATTCAACAATGAAAAATGAGTCGATCATGTAGATCAATGGTGAATATGGATATATACATACTTTTGTTTCTTTGTAGGTTTGAAGGCCTCTTGTGCTCATGAGGAATTGCAGGAGATGAAAAAATTTTCTATTGTCGAAGACCTTTGTTAATTACTCATGAGGGCATATCGAGTAAGCCAACATCAATTAGATGTCGCTCCCCCTAGATGAAATGCTGCCAAAATTTTATCTAATTTCAAGACTTAGAAAAAAAAGGGAATGAGTATATATTGTATATGTCTTCTTTCAGTTTGCTCGTCATGCTAATTAGTGTGATGAGATAAAACTTTTGTGGTGTCACAAGACACCACTCGCTATGCTCATTACATCGAAAGCAAAACACTCTCGATCTACCCCACAGATGGCGTGAGAGGCTCAAAATTTATAATGAAATTCAAGACTTAAAAAATTCAAATGAAATAATCTAAATTTAAGTTAAACAAAAGATATATGATAAATATGAAGATAAATATTAAATCAAAATGGGAGAGCACCTAAAGAAAATTTTGGAAAGAATAGAACACCTATTTAAAATGCAAGTAAACTTGTGGAATAATACCAAACTCACAAGATTTAATTGTAATTCTCATGGCTTAAAACAAGTAAAGTGAGTTCTCTTTATCCAAAATCCTCAAAATTAAACAAGCTTTATTTAAAACTTGGGAAGTAAATGCTAAACTCATAACAAACTTGCAATAAATTTGAAGTTTAATTTTCAAATAAATAGGAAGTTGATATGAAGTTAAGGATAAATCTAAATTGGGTCTAACAACTCTTGTTGTAGAAAGTGTGAAGAGTCCTTAAATGATAAATTATATACTTGAAGCTTTCTTTTGGGTGAACTTCACATATAAACTTGTAGAAATACAACGCATGAAATATGCCCTAGCACATATCTTATAGCTACTCCTTTGGGTCAAATATTCCAAAATATTCAAATACTTGAATAAAAATAATTCATTACACATATCTAAAATGAATATATTCTTATTCAAAGCTTGTGCAAACTTTCAAATGATTTCCACCAGATCTGCAATTCTTTGTACAAAATAAGATGATACTAAATCAAATTTTACAAAAATTAAAGGGCTTCCTTCAATCAAAGATAAAAGAAATAATGTCAGTGATTTCATTAATTAGATGAAATTATCTAAGCTATAAATACATGCATGTGCTTGGACATAGAGATTTAAAGTGCAATATTTAATGCAAAAGATCAAGCTAAATTAGAATCAATTAAATATTAATCTTAATAATCTAATAAGATATTAGATCAATTTACAACACATTCAACACCACCAGATTCACAACACATCATACAAGAGAACAATATTCTTTAGTTAAGACATTCTCAAATACACCCTCATGGGCCCCAAAACTATGCTGAATGTTTAGATTCAAGTGTCTGAGGATGATGTGCAGGTTGGGATCCTGGTTTAGTCTTAGGATTGGGTTCGAGTTAACAAAACCTAATTTCTATTATATAAATTTCAACTTAGTAAAATATTTGGGAAGCTAATTTTGTCATGTGATAGTAGATCTGATCCTATGTTATGAGCTAAACAGAGTCGATAAGATCTAAAGCTCTTGAATATTTTCAAATTAATTAACTACCGATGATGATGGCTATGTTGAATGGTGATTTCAAAGAGGATACTTCCATCAAAATGTGATTCTATTTTCAAATCTAACTCAAATTAAATATCAATCTAAAATTGCTTAAATGAAATTCAATCATTAAAAGTTTAAAACAAAACTCAATTTATCCACTTCTAACTGTTATTTCAAGGTGAAAAATTAAGAAAACCCTAGCTCACAAAGCCAATGTCAAATCAAGTGTTTATGTTCACTCTCAATCAATCTCTTGCTAGTAAGGATGTGAGTGTCATCTTCTGTGGCTTGACCGAGATCCACGATGAAGCATTTACGAGTCCTCATCAGTGGTTTGGCCTCGCTCCATTATATTACGATCACTATAAGATGCTCCTCGATGGCTCTGCTCTTTGAGTTGTGAATCATAGGGTATACTTGATAGGATAAACAACCCTTTGTCAGCTAAGGTGGACTTAAACTTATCTCCTTAGATAAACACCACCCCCAGTCTATAAGGATTTCTTGGATGACGTGACTCATATGTTGCTGATAAGAATTCTTATCGTTGGGTTATACCTCCTCTGACTAAGTATACTAGATACCACAGTAGCCCTGGATGACGGGACCATGGGATCTAGATCGGGCACATCATCATTCCCCTAACCATCTAATTTAAGCAGAAATGATGAATTTCATAATCTAAATTTTAAACTCCACATGCTCGCTATATGTTATACATTAAGCAATGACTAGCTTTTGAAAGTTCTCTCACTTATTGGGAGGGATAATTAACTATAGGGGCTTGTGCCTATAGAAACTAGAACCATATCTTAAGTCCTCCAATGAGGATGAAATCTCTAGGTAGTGTCTACTATTTCATCTCTTCAAAAATTACAACACTTTAACTCACACTCTCTTCAAATCAATAGAGGTGGTGAATTTTGGAGCCCACAAGATATAGGTTTTGTTAACTCGGACTCTAAGACCCAACTGGAATCAACCCATGCGGATCCTCTATTAAGTTTAAGCATTCAAAAATCAAGGGCCCATGCGTTATTTATTGATTTCAACTTGAATGCTTACATGTATTTTAGATTCAATATCTTCTAAAGAACTTACACATATATCAACACAAGTAAACCAAACAGATTGCCTTATGATGCATATATAATTATCAAATGCAAGTGCTTGCATAAATTTTAAAATACTCAAACTAAAAAATGATTTGCATTGTAATTTTTACATGATTCACTTCAAACTAATATTTTTTGAATAAAAAACAAAATATTTATGTTGAATAGAATAGATGCACTATTCATTTAGAATTTGAGTCCATGCCTTATGTTTGCTTCTAGACTCGTATTACAGATATGATTGCTAAAAGATTTGAAATTAATGTATTACTTTTAACTTGATTCCCTTTTAGATTCTTAGCAAGATGCTCTTTCAAAAATTTTGGCTTTATTTGGGTGGAAAAATTCATCTATATATGATTTGTTATATTTCAGCGGGCCCTGTAGAGCATCCTTTCCTGTCTATAAATAGACAACTGTTTAGCTCATTTTCATTCAGATTCATTCAGCCATGTTAAGTCATCTAATGGTTCTGAGTGTGAGGAAGTTCAGCTTGCCTTTTAGAGTAAGGTTCTAAGTCCCTTGGTAAGTCTCTTTTTTAAAAAAATTCATTTTATTTTGCAAATTTTCCTTTTGTTCTTAATTCTTTACCTTAGTTGCTATTATACTTTTTTTTAGTTTATGAAACCTTGCTTATTTTTATTTAAGCTATATTTAGATTATACTTAAGTTCATTTGAGTCCATTATTAGTCCAAAATTACTGACCTCACTCATCCCACATGCTCATCGAGCTATTTTCACCACCCGCACTCTTCGCAGCTCTTAAGCTGAGGTGTCTTGGGACACCGATCATAGTCTTCAATCCCATCATGCTCTTCTAAGCACAATGGGGTCATCAAATATACCATGCATAATATAAGTTAACATATATATCTTCTTTTTTTGTTTGTCTTATGTCAAATATATATTTGGGGGATTTACATACATACCACACAATTCTTATATATTTACATATCTAACACCTAAACTTCAATTTTACATATATATCCCTAATCTTCAATATCACATCAAAATACCACTTTATTCACTTTTTAAAAGTGAAATGCACCTTTTTAAGCATAGAAAAGTGTTAGATAAGTAAATATCTAAGTTTAGGTGTTAGATATGTAAATACATAAGAATTGTGTGGTATGTATGTAAATCCCAATATATTTTTGCTCTTCTAAACTTACATACAACCTACATATCATCTAACTTATATATATATATATATATATATATATATATATATATATATATATATATATATATATATATATATATATATATATATATATATATATATATATATATATATATATATTATATATATATATATATATATTTTATATATTAGTCAGAAAAAAAGATAGATTGAATGTGGATAATAAACTTGAATTTATGATTACTCTTGAGCTATAAGGTGAAGAGAGAGAAAATGTGTGGTGGCCTACATATAGATTTTGTTATCATATGCTTTGAAAGGAAATAAAAAAAAATTAAAAATGGAAAGGTGAAGGAAAAGAGCATTTAGGATGGAGAAGTTGTGAAGTGATGATTCAACACTGAGTTCACATTTGTTTGGCCGGTGGGAAGAGCGAGGTGGACAAATGTGGTTCGATTAGTGAGGAAATGAGTAGTTAGAGGATGGATTTCTTGAAGTGAGGTTGGGATATGGCAGTCAACTAGAAAATCGGAAGGCTTAAAGACTATGGATTTGGAGCTTGAATGGCTAGGATGGAGCGATTTAGGGATGAACTAGCGATGGGTTGAAAGAGTTTTTGTAGCTCTGAATTAGGAAGGAGTAGATGAGGGAGGAGTTTTGGCGGTTGAAGGAAATAGAGGAGTGGAGACGAGGACAATACAAACTATTTACATGAGAGGCAAGGTCGAGAAGTTGTAGTAGTGATGATCTGAAGTCACCGACAATTAGAGAATTTGGTGGCAAGACTTTCCTTTATCATGTAGGAAAGAGAGAGAGAGAGAGAGAGAGAGAGTTCAGTCTGATAGAGAGAGGAAAACGTGCTGGAAACTAAAAAGGAGAGAAAGGGAGTTTTCCCTCTTATCGCCTAAAACGAAGAGAGAGTGAAGGAGAATGACCTACTTTTGTCTCTCCTCCAAAACCAGATACCTTTTCTTTGCCTTTTTTTTACTAAGAATGATATCCATTTACTTGTTCCTTGCGCTAAGGTATGGGTCGTGAGTGGATGTTGGCTTTCCATTGGTTGGAAGGGGCGGTTTGGGTAGAGGATAAGAGGAAAAGAAAACTTATTTAATACATGTATAAAAAATGAGGCTTTGGACGAAAGGCAGGATGACTCTATGCATTGTTTTATATATAAATGTTTATATTATAAGAAAAATATGAGCTATTGGAGTAGAATTCTAATGGAAATAATATTGGTTTTAACGAGATTCAAATATATGATAATTTTATATGAATATATTATTGACCTCCATGTATATTACATAAGTTGAGTCGAGCTTACAAGATAAATTTGATGAACTTTGGATGCAACAACGTGAAAATCAGAGCTAAAATGGATTAGGCATCACTGAAAATTGATTGAAATGACCTCCGATCAATGAAATGACTTCACCATCGCATTCAGAATGTTGAAATTGATCAGAATATACATATTTCACAATTCAACGGTCGAACGATCAAGAGGGAAATCCATCGATGAGCCTATGTGCATATCAAGGTTGGGAAGCCACGATAATGCCCAAATGACCCCCGTTCATAAACTTGAATACACCATTATTGCCAAAACATTGAAACCTTTTGAATGAGACTGTTCGCTCTCAATTCGGATGGTTCTATGCAAAGTTTGTGTGGTTGGAAGTGGCAATGCATGATTTTGAACTAAAATTGACCCAATTTGACATCGACATGAATCAAATGGTCTCCGATCACAAAATGGATGGCGTGTTGCATCCAGAACATCAAATTTACCTAGAAATGACACCCATATTACGTGAATTTCATTTTGGCAAAATTTACAAAAATTTTGACGTGATATTGCGAAAATCAAACATCTAATTTAATTAAACACAATTCGATTTAATTTTAATAATTAAATCATAATATGATTAAATCAAGATTTTCATATGAATAGGAATTATTGATCAGATTAAATATTTTTCATAAATACTTCTCAATCATATTCAAAATTTTCAAAATCCCATCTAATTCCATATAGAAATTCATTAATCAGCAATTAAGACCATTAAGCAAGAGGCTCTTCTTTTCTTTTCTGGAAAGAATTCAAGAAAATACGTATCTGATTTTCCCTCCGTAAAAACGTTTTTCTTGCTTTCTCTGATTTGAGGGGACATCCAGTGGGGGTTCTCTTGCAAAACACTCCTTTACAAAAGGGCATACAAGTAACCAAAACAAAACTCCACACATGGGGATGTCTTCTCCCAAAAGCTCTTTTTACATAGAGGGCACAAATTTAAATAAAATCATTTAAAACACCATGACTTCATTTGAATTAAAACTCAAGAGGGGATTAATAAATGATAAATGAAAATATTATCTTCACAATCAGATTGAATGCGGAGAATCACTAGGGAAGAATTAAGGCATGAAAATGATTTGAAGAGGAAATACATTCTATTTATATGCATGAATGAAAGAGTTTGTTCAATCTAAAAATAAAGGAATTTTATTCTAATTATGATTTCAATTGTTCATTAGTGATTAAATTATCAGGTTATAAACACCTATGTTACATAGAGATTTAAGATAGTCAAAATAGAAAAGGTTCTTTGAAATTGAGATTAAATAAATATGAAATTAATCTCTAATTTGAAATAAAATTACAGAATTACTAAATAATAGACAATTTAATGTTTAATGCAATTTGTATGGATGATTTTGATTGCTTCTTGTTTAGTCTTGATTGATGCTAACAAAATATAAAATTTATTTCAATTATCAAAATGAAGCTAATTATGTCATGTGCAATAAATGATTTCAAAGCTAAATGAGTTCAGGGATCAGTCTTAAATATATTCAAATTAATCAATTAACACATGATGGCATGTTGATCAAAATCTCAGAGGATTACTCTATTTAGATTTTTTAAATTTTATCTCTAATTAAGTTTATAAATTCAATCATAATTGATTTACTCAAATAATAAAAGTTGATAATCTACAAATGATGATGAAGGAAAATATAAAGAAAATATTATCATTAAAAAGATATTTGTAAAATTAATAAAAATAATAATGAATTTTAGAATAAATGAAATTTACTATTTAAATACAAAAACATTATATATAATTTTTGTTGATGAGATTAAGTAGCTCAGAAACTAATATCAAGTAAATAAATCATTTATTAAAATAAATAATCTCATGAATTAATGTATATCTGAAGTTTGATAGTCTAATATGATGCGGTTATGATTATTTAATCAAATTATTTAAATATTCTATATTATATTATGGTAGTATGTTTACTAGCATTTTAAGTTTTTTCATTATATTTGATAATAAATCATTTCAATGGACTTAGATTGTTTAAAAAAGTCTAAAGATTTCTTATTATAACCCATTTTTTGATAAAATCCTTTCAAGTTTCTACTATCCTATTAACTAAACATCTTAATTTGATGAAATATAGATAAGATTAGATCCATCATCCACCAAGTTGCTTTAAGTTAAAAATAATGGTGAACTTCTAAATTTTAAAAAATTTAAACTATATCTTTACTAATACTCATATAAATGACTATTTAGTGTTAATCAAGTTCTCTTGATTGAGAGGGGTAATTAGTTGATATATGAAATATGACCAATTCAAAGTCCTCAAAAATGAGGATGAAATCTTTTGGTATGTCTTATCTACTATTTTTTGGCTACAAAAAAGTTTTGACATTGAATCTCTCTTCAATTGTAAGTTGGGTGGAATTTTTGACTAAGATTTCACTCCATTAGATGTTTCTCTTTCCATCTTTGGCTAAAATTTAATTTATAGAATAATTGAGCATGATAAAATTTAAAATTTAAATCAATCATTAATGCTTAAATTTAATCTCTTATGTTATTTGCTCTCCATATTAATGGATCTTTAGAGCACCAGTTAATTATAAACTTAGTCATGGAGCCAACAATCATCAAATCCAATCAATACTAGAGATGTTGGAGCTATCATCTAATTTGGTATACTTTCCTATATTTTAACAAATAATCCTCTACTTGAAGCACACCATATTGTATTTCGCCCAATAAGGAGAGGATTAATTAGAATGGTATTCTATGAGATTTCTCAAAGAGAACCTTATTGAAAGGTGGGTCATTAAAGTGCCAATGATGAAAAAGAATCATTACAAAAAAGTTAAAATCTGCTGTAATTCCAACCATGGCTATTGAAATTCTCACAGGAAGGCACAATGGGCTTCTTCATCAGATCAAAGCTAATAGGTAAGAGAAAGAAGAAATCTGATTGTGAGCTCATCTTCTCCTTGGACCATCTTACATAACTATATACTTGGACAAATATCTTGAAATATTTAATAAAGAAGATTTGGAGAAACCTAAAACAATGATGGCTTAAAATAGTTTTTTTTTATTTTTTTTGGGAGAAATTTATTTATTTTTTAATTTTATGTGAAAAGATTAATGGGTGGGTTTAAAATGAATGAACATGACAAAAGTGATTTTTTATGTTAACTGTCAATTTGAAAATAAAGTCTTCCTCATTCGACTGTGAACCTTTTTTTTGGAAAAGACACAGAACCTTTTTTACAAGCCTATTTAGATTACCCATAAAAAAGTTTATATAATTGATATTCTTATTTATTTAATCATATTTCCTCTAATTCTGCATGACATATAATTAATATTTATATAATAATAATAATAATAATAATAATAATAATAATAATAATAATAATAATAATAATATATTAATTATTTGTTAAATAAGAGAAATTTAACTTTTTATTATAAGTAATTATAATTAATATAGATTATAAAAATTAAGTTCTAATAAATTTTAATTTGTTGTTTAAAGACAAAATATGCAATACATTTAAATTAATGGTGACTCCTTTCTTGTGTAAAGCACAAAATTTTTTAACACCACAATATTTAAACCATAAATTCAATCAAATATTCACAATAATGTTTAATTTCAATCAATAAGCAAACAATTATGGATCCTTAAACACATAATAAAATTTTGAAACACTTAAAGGTGTCTTAAAAGTATTTTATCACACACCATTAATAATATAAAATTATTTTATCATTATATCTTATAATAACCAAACATTAGAGCTATATATATATATATATATATATATATATATATATATATATATATATGCACAAACACACAAGAGGTTCTTTGCATGCTTGCATGGGATTCTTCTAAGGGGCTTCCATGGCTTTTCCTTGAAATTGAGACTGCAACAAAAAAAAGATAAAAAAAAAGGGAATGAAATAACATTTAAGAACTCATATTTAAAAGAAAATAACTTTCACTTGTATTGTCCTAATTATGACAAACATTATTAGTAAGTAATTTACAAAAAATTGAATCCACAAAATTTTAATTCTTTGATTGATAGATAACTAATTAGGTTGCTAGAATACTATATAAAACTTTGGATAAAAAAGCAATGAGGAATTATTATTCATAAAAAATTTGTGAGAAAGGCCTCAAAATATTTCTTGGATGTCCTTTTATCAAATTTTGTGTAGAGTAGAATATTCAATAAAAGCTAAGATTGGCATGTTTATATATATATATATATATATATATGATATGATTATATATATGTCTGTATGTATATTATGTATGCATGTATGTATGTATATATCTTAAGAAATTAACTAGCCTTTAATCAATATGTCTAAATTGAATGGTATACTCTTTATTTTCAAAATTAGGCATAGATTTAAGTTAAAATGGTGACATTCTTCAAACTAGATTTCACTAACTTTCTACTGACTTATAGATAGCATTTCTTTCTTATATTTAACTTGCCTCTTGCCTACTAATCAAAGGGAATATCTTCACTAAAATTTACTTAGATTACTTTGACCTTTTTTATTTTTATTTATGTAATTGATCATTATGTAATATCATTACACTGGACACAAATTATAATAAAAAAGATCTCTATAAGATCATCTAATAATTTCTCTATTAAAAATAAAAAAAAGAGCTATTAAAGATAAGTAAAATTGAGTTAATAATTACTAGAGTTTGGTCTAGGGCCATCGAGTTCGACCTCTTGTAGATTGGGTGGGTAGGTTGCAATTGAAATAGATGCATTTGTGTGCCCAAAAATAAACTTCTCGATCATTGAGATATTGACCGGCGGGCTCTAGAAAACCCATCTCCCTTAACTTATGATCCTCTTCCATATTGTTTCTCCATCACCTCTTGATCTGACATAATCTAAAATCAAAGTAATGGATTTAGCTTAATGGAAATTTTAAAAATAATAAAATCAATAAAAGTGGTTAATTATTCAAATTCACAAATATATTAATTTATTGCTTCTTTACTCATTTAAACAATTATTACTCCTCTAATATGTGCTCTATTTAACATAACATGCATATAATATGTTAGAGTTTTAATTGATCAATTAAAATATCATGTAGAAGCAAAATGGCCATAATAGATGAGATATGATTATTTACTTTTTATGAGGTTCTCAAGTTGTTGATGGAGGAGATGATCTGTTACAAAATAGTTTACATTGTACGTCAATATTACATATTTTCATATATGTTTTATGTAATTACTCCTTTTTTTAGACATTCAAATTATTTTTTGCGAACTCCTTCAATGAAAAATATAATTTTTATAAGATCTTAGTGAAATACATTTATGGTTATATATATATATATATATATATATATAAATTAATATAAAATATTCTAATGTTGAAATATCACATAGTTGAGCAAGTTAAAATTCTTATTGAATTCATGCAAAAATATGTTTAATTAGCAGCATATATACATCATTTGAACATAAAAAAAGGTGCAATAAAGAGAAAGAGATTACTGTGAAGCCTACCTAACTTTCTATAAAATTGACTTATGTAGAGATAAAAGATGGATAAATCTAGATTAATATGAATTAAAGAGGTGCCACCATTCGTGTTTTAACACGCACAAGAGGGATTAAAAATGTACAGTTCATGAGGGAATAAAATTTCTTTTATAATAATTTCCTCACATTATCATATTGAAAAGTGTTAAACTTGAAACAAAAATAGTCATCAATTGAGAGAACTATAACAACTCTTCATTTATTTATTTTATATCAATTGTTAGCTTTGGTGATTCGAAAGAGTGTGCAAGGGATATGGCTTGAAAATGTGCCAAGTGAACAAAAATTAAAAATGACCAATGTCAATAGAGGATAAATTTTGGATTGGATGTTGCGAAATTCTAGATATATTTCTATTTCAAGTGTTTAATGAAGTACATTCCAATGATAAATTAACCAAAATCTTAGTTTAAATTATTGTCACAAA